>WEIS01042926.1:0-15165 GCA_013389965.1 Todus mexicanus
TATTCTGTTCTAAACCAAACCAGATCAATCTTGTTTAATTAGATCTTGATTTTGAGGTGGGTGGAATGTTTTTTTTAAAAAAAACTAAAAATATTGAAGAATAATAATATAAACTACAGCTACTTTTACACTCTCAATGTGCAAGCAATTTTTGAATCTAGTGGCTTAGAAACCATAGGCTACATCAAAATATTGCCGCTGTCCTGGAGAAATAATTGCACTAGTGTTTCTGACATCTTACTTCTTGTTTTAGTGCTGATTCCCTTTTTTCCTTTTGTTTTAGTCTCACAAAAAACTTCCTTATTTTTTCCTGTATCTGAAGCGAAGTTGACAAAATCTAAAAAAAATTATATATATTAATAGGTATTGTTCTTAGTGGACCTTGATTTTAGCTAATAGTAAGTCAGAACTAGTGCTGGCACTTCCTCCATCAGCTTCTTCCTACAGTGTCAATTTAGTTATTCAAAGGACCATTCATTTAACAGCTTTGTCTACACCAATTTGTAGTTGAGATCAGCAGTTCTCCCAACAGTGCTGCCCCAGAGGTCACAAACAGGATTCTTTCGGGGTGCAACTACACCTGGAGCAGCACTTCACAAGTACACCCCAGGCACTACAGCCACTAGTGGAGCATGTGGGACCAAACCAGAGCTGTTCCAACACCTCAGAAGTACATTCATGTGGACATTAGGTCTTCAAGACAAACAAGTTGGTGCTGCAGCTCTGCTCCTACTCCTACTGCACAGGACTATTTGCTAGTGTGGGCACAGGCTTCAGAAAACCCTCTCCCGTGGCACCCCTGTCTCCCAATTCACAATCAGCAACCAGCTCCCATCCAAACAGCAGCAGGAGATAAAAAGAATCCTCCTGGTACCACTATAGAGCTTTTGCCAGAGAAAAGAATTCAGATACCTTCAGTTCTCTTTCAGCAGGCTTATGGAAAGGTTCTACTGATGGGCTTGTGGAATCCAGTTTTAAAGAAATACAAATCTCTCGCTATGATGTCTGGCCAAAATTTTCCACCAGCAAGTCAACACCTGCATCATTCAGAAAAAGAAACCATGAAATTCTGTAATTACATAGGCAAAAGAACCAGCTCATAATAAAAATTCCACAACTTCCAGTAATTACTTGAGTCACTTTGATCAAGCAACTGTTAATTACTTAAAGGTTAGCATTCAAACATAGTGACTGCTGAATCTCTAATAAAAGTGGGAATATTGTTTTCTTTCCCTCTCCTGCCATTTTATGTGCAATGTTGATCCCTGGCATTGTCCAAAATACACATGCTATGTGATGACATTTAGTATTTTATGATGATGTATGATGTTTGATTATACATGAAGCATATGATCTATATGATATGCACCAGGGCTTTCAAACTTCATCTAAAAATGGCATATACAATTTTTCAAACACCTTTTCAAGCACCAGTAGGTTTATAAGTGCAACAGATGCTTTAACATAAAAGCTGTTCCGGATCCCTTCTGAGATAGATAGTCTGACAAACTAGGTGTCACCAAAAAGTCACCAGCCAGTATAGGCTCTTGCTCCCTGTTCAGATTGCCAAGTGGTCCAGCAGCTGGAGCAGTACTTCAGAGAAAAGAAATGGTGGATTGTGCTACCAAAAGTTTACGCTTGTGGGGTGAATGCTGCAGCACTCTGTGGCTGCAGTTGCCTAAGAACCAACAGTTTTATGCTCATATGTATGGCATTGCTCTAGACTGGATGATACATAAGAGCCCTATAAAATCATAAGTAAGCTAGGATGGAGTCTCCTCACTGACTAGAGATGTCAGAAATCATTAATTGATTGAAGTTACAACTCGAGAGCTTGGCAGCACAGAAGAATCTAGCAGTGTTTCTAAACTACACACTCTACAGGACAACTGAGACTTGGCCAAAGACATCCTCCAGCTCTCCTTTGTCCTCACCTCTGCCTTGCTTAGGGTTGACTTCAACTACCTGGTTCCTACCCACAAGCTGATTTTGTCCAGCCCTATGTGGTAGCAATAGTTCTGGTAAAGACAAGCAGAGGTATTTGTCTTCTGCATTGCTGTGCTGCTGGAATCTGCACTGTGCTTTTTGCCGCTTTCCACATGGGGACAGGACGACTTCAAGTCTAACACTGAATTCTCCAAGGTAGTACATGAAGATGAGAAGACATCATTCAGCCCAGAGTGAAAGATTTATCATCAGTGTTGCTAAAATGATATCCACTCTGAATCTAGACTGAAACCAATATTCTAGACCTGGTGCAATTAGGGAAGTTTCAAGTTGATTTCAATTCCTTATTTTTTCAGATATTTTAACTCCACAAACCTCATCTGACCAGGGTTTCTTCATGCCTGCAAAACAAGAAGGTTTACAGTTTAAGCACGATCATGAATCTTGTTGCCTGGAAGCCGGGAGAGGTCATGATGTGTGGACAGCAAAAAACCATGGAAGGTCTATGTCAGCTGGATCAGAAATGACCTATGAAATTCAGAGAAAGGTAGGTGCAATTAATTTGGGGCTTTTTCTGTCTACAATGACTACAGTGAGGTATTTCATCATCTTCATCAACAAAGCACAGGAGTAAGCATCCTTTATGAAGCCTTTAATCTGGCTGCCCTCTAAATGAGGATGCAACCAACCCTGTTAGCTTGAACTCACATGAACTTCTCTCACCTAGGGCGGGCTGTTTGATGGGAAGATGAATGAAATGCCCCCAGAAATCCTCTTCTGTCTGGCTTCCCACATCAGCTGGCCAGATGTCTGAGATGCAGGTTTCACAGGGTGCTTACCGTGTTCTATTTGAGAGTGTTTTGTTCTTTTAATTTAAAACAGGAAACGTGAAATGTAGATCCCCAAACATCAGTGGCAGTTTCCATTGCCATAGGAGTTGCATTTCAACTCAAGTTCATTCTCTAGATTAAATATTCAAATCTGACAATGTGGGAAAGATGCTCACACCTTCAAGAGGATTGACAATTTCTAAGGGATAGAGGAATTCAGATTAGGTGGCTCTAAATATCAGTGTGCTAAACTGAGCAGTACAACTGTTCATAAATGTAGGTTTTATTTTGAGCTCCTCAGTTGGAAATCAGTTTCTAATAATACCACAGTTTTGCAGATACGCAAGCAATATAAACCATGTTTCCTTCATCCTGATATACAGACGATCGAAGTACTACATTTCCCCTGTTTTTTCAAACTGTCATTTGCTTTTAGGTTTCCTGATATATTTCATTGCTGATTTTACGTTTTCACATTATAATTTGGAAAAAGGAGGAACTCAAAAGCTGCAGACTAGACAGAGCTCCAATAATTTGCCTTTAGACAGTTTGCTGCTACTTGTCTGTTTTGGTATTCCTCCTGTCAATTGTCAATTGACAGGAGTGAATGATTCAATTAACTAGCATACACATTTTCCCAAGCAAACAAATTTTATAGAAACATGTTATGTTGTTGTCCCCAGGGGAAAAGTTTCATTAGTTTTTTGTTGGTGTTTCTGTTGCCCATTGAGCACATGCTTTAGGCATGCACTAGATGCTGTCTTCACCATTCGGCTGAATACTGCCAAGCTTCAAATACATGGATTTCATCCAAAACAGTGCAGTAACATGATGTTCCTTGTGTCCACTCTTCAGTCTCACACACATTTTTGCATTTCAAAACTAAGTAACCGTTCAGTCTGGACTCACTCATTCATGGGCAGTCATTTACCAGCAGAACAAGCTCTCGAGACCTCAACTCCTTATCACTCTTGGCCATATGCCAGAATAGGGACAACCCAGGGCAGAGGAGGAATAAGACAGAGGAATGCTCTATGTGAGATATAACTAATGTGGTCATCTGTTAGTATAACTAAATAGGATATGGCTCCAGTAAGGCCACAGCTCTCAAATTTGAGTTGTAAAATTCAAGATTACAGCTTATATTTTAAAAGGCTCAAACTACATATTCATTTCTATAGATACATATTCACATTTTGAAACACTTCTGGGTTTATATATTTAAAAAAAGACTTGATGACTACATAATCTTTCTGGTTTTCTCTATTTGCTTCTCTCATTTTCTCCTTTCTTTGCCACTTGAACTTCAGTTTCCTTATGTTTCATTTCCTCCTTTGTCTTGTTCCCTATGATTTTCTTTTCATGTTTTACCATTCATGTATCTATTTTTCACTTCTTTTTCTTTAAAAAATCCCATCTTCCTCATCTTTTCCCATTCACAGACTTCTGCTCTGCTTAAAACTGTCATAGCTAGCTTCTTTCCCTTCCTTCACCCCAAGATCTGAGCTGGTGAGCTGGAGTCTTCTTCCCACCACTCAACAGATACCAGATGCACAGCAGATACATATGACGCAAATACAGAGCACTCAGAAAAAAATCTCTTATTTGTCTGCTTCAACATGAAAGATCTAATGTTTGTATATCCACAGTCCTCAAATGACTCAAATACTCCAACAGCAGTAGGATCAGGCCCTTTAAGCACAGGCTGGTCTACAATCAATTTCACAAACAACTGAGCAACAAGCATCACCTAATTCAATCCTTATCAAGTGTTCTCCGTTCTAATTTCTGCCAAAAGATAGTACTTCCTTTAAAAATCACATTCTCTCACTCCTTAGGAAATCTGGTGTGTAAAGGCACGTTTGAAAATATTCCTCACTATAGAAAATGGGTGATACATGGTTTTATAAATCTGTGCGGAATTTGGAAGTTGGTTTTAGTGACAAGCCTCTGGACAGATTCACCTCTGGGCAGAAACTATCATCCCAACAAATGCGTATTTCCTAAAGCTCTGTATAAACAAGAATTTGAGGCTGTAAATGAATGTATATTCCAAACCTAACAACAGTCGCTGAAATTCCTTCCAGTACTACCTACACAGCACAGCTGGGACAGCACAGTCTGTCAGGGTATGTTAGGAATAATACATAAACCATGTCTAAAACAATCTAGTGTGAATTGCTCACTAATTCTTAATATGCAGTGACAGCGTAAGCAATAACAGCTCCAGAACCAGGGTATGATGTGACTTCTTACTGGGTATACTACCTGGTGCTGGTAAAATTTAACTGTTCTAACTGTAATGACACCATATATCCAATTGAAAAAAACCAGGGACAACCCGCACTTCTCTGAGGCTTGGCTTCTGCATAGTGTTAAACCAACATAGCTTAATTCAAAAGGATAAGCAGCTATTAATGAGGATACAAACTGTGTCCAAAGAAACAAAACCACAGATAAGACATCTTCATTTTTGCAGAACAAAGAGCAGTAAAAACAAAGAACACCAACACAACAACAACAACCTAAACCAACAAACCCCAAACCTAAATCCCTGTAACTCTCATCTCCCTGTTTCATTTCAGCTTAATGATATTGTTAACAATTACAGGTGACCTCCTCTCCTTGCAGATGCATTCCCCCCCATACACAGCCAGAGCTCTCTATACCGTATTCACAGACTGTATGGCTGCATTTACCCAGTGAGAAAAATAAATAAGTTTTGCCTCACAGTTTTGTTTTTATTTTTTGTTCATACTATTCAAGCATTTTTTTCTTGTTTGTTGTTTTACGAACAAAACAGAACAGCAACTAATGCACTTCCCCACAGCTTGAACAAAGCGGACAATAGATGAGCACTGCTGCTTATCCTTCCCAGTCTGAAAGATCATTGGATCAGGGAAAATAAGTCAGAATTAGGCAGAGATTCAAAGTCCAAAAAGCAGAACATGTGGCTAGCATTGTATGTCAAACACCTGAGGCAAAGAAGCCTTCCCCACCAACTGGACTAATACCCCATACAGCAAACAGGAGCCACCACATAGTATACAAAGGCAGTTCAACCTGACAGCAAAGGGAGCAGAAGCTCTTGCATAGATATCAGGAATGCACCAGAGAAGAAAAAATAAAGCATGAGTCTAAATACCAGCATATTCTGATTCATTCCTGGAAAATCCACACAATGGCCCCATTATGCAATCTGGTTTATCAGACAGCGCAATGCAGACAAAATGGTTCTGACAGGAAGACAAGAGTTCTTTTAATCTTTGACTCTCCAAACCAATTATGCTCTCTAATTAATACCTGAATCCAGTTATTTATGCACACAAACTGGACCTTAAATTTTCTGCACACAGAAGCACTCTCTTCCCATACATCCAGCTAGAATGAGCACACACAGATGCACCTCCAGCCATCGGCCATTCCCCCTGAGCTGGCCACAGCCACCACACACCCAACAGAGCCACTATAGAAGGATCTTTCTCTCTCTCTCCAGGGCAGCTCTCTAACGATTCAGAATATTGCCCGTAAAGATTATTCTTACTATTGCTTTGACTTTTGGTGAAAATAATTCAAGTAACAGCAGTAATATCTTGCACTAACACAAAATTTACCTTGCTTACATTTTAGGACACTTCCCCAGTATGAAGGTAAGTGGTACAGAGACCTGACTCTGAAGTTCATGTGGTATTTTTCCTTTTCAGAAGGGATGGCTATTTCAGCCTGCTCTTACAAATTGTAGAAAACCTACTTTCAGTGTAGCACTTGTCTCTCTCCCTGCCAGCTCTATAATTTTCGTATAAAATTAATATAAATTTATAAAATATAAATTTTGCACTACTCTTAAAAAGCAACATGGATTTTTAAGAGTCACTCTCATTCAGAAGCCTGTTTCAGGATGAGGCTTATCTTCTGACATCCACGTTTGGTACAGAGAGCATGTCCCTGCTTAAGTTTCCACCTCACATGTTCTTAGGATCTTCTTAGGCATTTTCCAGCATCCACCCAATATGCATTAAAAAATGAGCAATTGAGAGTTTGAGCAAATGATATGGAGGAATGGATAATTAGTCCCTAGGAACGCATCCAGCTACAGTTATATTTCATGAAGGTTAGAGGCCCAATTCTTCCTCATTTAAATCTGATATTGAATGATTTTATAGAGCTTTATCCAAGCTACTAATTTGCAATTTTACTGCAAACAATTTACAATCAAATGAACTGAAAGCTAGAAGCAAAGAGTACATTAATGACTTAATTTTCTTTTGCATTTCTCTCCATTTCATCTTCCAGTGAAGATCAATCTTAAAAAATTGGATAATTGGCAAGTAAATAAATACAAACTTCTTTCTTTTAATTATCACTGGATAAAAGCTGAATTGCTGAATTGCTGATATGAACTACTTCTACTGAGGACAGTCCTGTGTGACCAACCTTAAGCAACAGAAATTGGGAAAAACCACTATTTCTCAGACTGAAGATTCATGCTCTAACAAAGCAATACAAAAAGTATCACAGTATCTGAATATAAAATTTAGTGTTCTGGGCTAGCAATATGCAATTTGTCAATTATACAGCCATGTGAACTGTAAGATGTTACTTGAAAATATAATAACTATTCTGTCAAAAGGAAGCACAAATGTCAAAGCAGCTCTTATAATACTCCACCGGAGCTTCATCTACACTATGAGAGATCTAAGTGCAGCTACATCAGTGAAATATTTTTTTCTTATATTTAGAGTCAGTCTAAAGGCATTGGTCAAGTGCCAAACCTCAGCCTAAGGGAAGGAGCTAGGACAGGTGATTGTTTCACAGGACAGCAGTCAGTCTGAGGCTTGCACCTAAGAGACACCTGGCTGCCCTCCAGAATTGGTTCTGGTGCTGAACTGATCTGCTGAGACAGTCAGAGAACTCACATTTTTACAAACAAATAATTTTCTGGAGGTTTAGTGATCTGAGGTGGCTCAAAGGGGTCAGTTAGCTGCCAACACGTGGGTATCAAATGGCCGGGAGCAAGGCAGGCTTGCCTCTCCCCATGTCAGAGAGATGCTAAAACCTCAGGAGACACTAAGTCAGGCTAGTATCCCAAAAGGTGTCAGAGAAGGTGGGGGTGCTGCATTCATCTCAAATCCTTCCATTCCTACATTTCCCATCTCACTTATTCCCATGCTCACCTGACACCCAGGCCCTCTGTCAACAGTGATCAGTCTGATCAGCTTAGGAGCTCAAATCATATCCTCTCACCACTCTAACCATCTTAGCAAACATCACCATAACACTAGACCAGACTGAACTGCTTTTCTTAGAGAAGCAATCTGAAACTTTGCCCTAACTTAAACGTCCATGGCTGGATAATTAGCATAAACTGAAAGCTAAGCTACATGCTGCTGTTATATATAGAAGGGAGGAAATGTAATGGCTGGAAAGACCCTCTATGCTCCAGATACCTTAGCCTGCACATCGTCAACACAACCTCTGCAGAGAAGAGGACTCAAACACCTATACAGCAAACCTTCAATCTCATTTCTGTGCCCAATCTTGTTCATTTGCACGATGATGCATGGGAAAGCAGAAGGCTGCAGTAGTAGCAGTAATCCCACACACTGCTGGGAAGTTGTTCAATGTCTGGGTGCCTCCAGGAATATCTGCACCTTGTTTGCTCATTATGAGCCTAAAAGAAATGCACAGGAACAACCTGCAGTTACAGAGCTTGGTCCCAGAAAAGAGGAACAAGTCTGAGTCCTGCTTAAGAAATATGCAATTGTGAAATTGCAAGATGCTGAGACACATAACTGATCAGAAAGTTGGGCCTGGCCCAACTTGGCTGAGTAAAGCAAATCAATATGCCATCAAGGAGAGTAACACAGCAAGGTAAATGTTTGGTGTGCCGAACACTCTCCAATGGTTTGAAATTGAAATGCTTTCTTCTTCTAGCTAAGCAAACACAGCACAAAGCATTCCTCTGAACCAGAAGCGTATGACAGAAACCCAAGATGCAACAAGCACTTTCCCATAAGTGTACTCCTAGCTGGTAAAAGATGCAGCAAGAATCTATACAGATGAATCAAGCATTGGTATCCAGAAATAAAAACGGTTTCTGCCCAGGTCTTGCTGGGCTGAGAAAAAGAAGAAAGAACTGAATTCAGATGACTGGAGTAGGACATGAAACATTATACTGGTGCACAAAGAACGGATATCAATTCCAACATCCAAATACCTGACTAATAGGTCTAATTATTATCAGGACTGAATCACAGAATAGTTTGGGTTGGAGAGGACATTTAAATACAATCTAATCCAACATATCCCCCCGTCACATTTTGGGGTCAAGGCACCCTCAAATCTGCAACAGAACACTCTCTCCCCCTCCCCATCCAAAAAGGGAAGAAAGGACATAAAGGAGAAAGACTTATTGATTAGGAGAGGAAACAAGAACAGCTTTACTAAAAATATGGGAAATAATAATAACAAAAAGTAAATATATACAAATATGTACAAAACCAGTATCGAACCAACACCACCCCCACCCCCGATAGTAAATACGTCACTGTCACCACTGATGCTGTGGAAAGGCCCAGCAGCAGATGGGAACTGGGAGCTGGATTCAGGGATACAGCCAGACCCTGGGGCCTAGCCAAGGCTGGAGCGGGAGGCCTCAGGGCAAAGCTGAAGCTGCCAAGGCCAAACCGAATGAGGAAGAGTCCCAGNCAATCTAAATCAACCTTTTTTTCAGTTCAAAACTATTGCCCTTCGTCCTGTCACTACAGACCTTGGTAAAAAGTCACTCTCCACCTTTCTCACTAATGCTCTCACTGGAAAATGTTATTAGGAATAGGCTTAGGAAATGTAAACTGGGAAAATACTCTGAATGCCTAAGAGAAAGATAAACACCACACTGGAACAATCTCAACTAGAGAAAAAAAGAAGACACATCTTGAAATATGTAAATAGATAGAAATTAAGAAAACAGATGTATTTTTCTATTGTCTCATATTCTGCAGGCTCGTTCACCCTTGTGCAAAAAGAGCAAAGTCAACATAAGCTGTAAGAAGGCTGGTAGCACCTGTACACTTACGATGGGCTGCATGAGGTGCATGCCCCTGAGCTGAAGCCTATGCCCCGCTAAGAAGGAGCACTCAGGGAGGCAGCAATGCCAATCATTAGCTCTCACCACAGAATACTTGGCAAAGACAAGGAGCAACAAGTTGCTGCAGTTTTAAATGAGCCTTTGCACTCTGCTACTAACCTTGGAGCTGCTTTCTGGTGGCCCAGCCTTCCAGCACAAGGCAGAGAAGCTGAAAGATGCCAGCTGCCAGTAGCCCCGGGGTTCATTGCAGCAGTCACAGGCTACCATGGGTTTTCCTCAGGTGCAGAGATTACCCAGATCTCTTCTCTTACAACCTTCCCTTCCTTGCAATCACCTTTGCATGCACAACTGTTAACCTAAAAGCTTTCTGCTACCTGATAAACATTTCAATCATTTATCTGTGCTGATGTGTCTTAAGAGTTTAATTTAGGTAACTTGCATTTTGGCACCAGGGCAGGGCAAAAAATTGTCAGAAATGACCTGTGAAAGATGTTTGTGAAGCACAAATTTACCAACTGCTTTGGCAACAAATTGCCAAATGAGAGCTTAGGCTGCACGGGCAGAAGCCTAAGTGGAAGATGTATACATATATACAAGGAAAGGATCATTTGAGGGCTGTGCACTAGGTGCCAATTATCTTAATGTGGGAAAACAATAAAAGGATTCACAGGGTAGACATCCAAAGACCCCAAGAGATCTAAAATTAAGAAGAAATAAAACCAGCTTATATAAACCCCACAAATATTTGAAGATGTGAAGCCAGGAATTTTGTGGGTTAAAATAAAAAGAAAGATCTAATCACAGCAGGAAGAAATTAGGAAAAATCAGACCATTGTGATAAAGTCACTTCACAGAAAAATTCAATAAGCAGTGGAATCATTTCCCAATGCAAGCAACTGAAGTCTGAAAAACTTTGGCTTTAAAAGCTCATCAGAAAAAAAAAAAAAAAAAAAAGAATAGCCATTTAGATTCAAAACTTGGAAAGTATGTAAGGCAGTATATAATTGAGAATAGAAGCATATATGTCCTTAAAATCCTCCACAAGGAAGTACCTCACAGAGAATATGCCATGAGATAGAAAGATGGGTACAAAGCTTTTGCCACTTGCAGTATGCAATTCTCTTACCTTCCTCTACCAAGCCAGTATCAACTGTTTCTACCATGCAGCAAAGTGGGACGTGTTCTACTCTTTGGAACTTAAACAATACTTCTGGCATGCTGCTACAGTCTCCATGGTGACCTCTAATGGAAGTTGTCTGCTTGTTCCCATTTCCATTGGGATGGCCGCCTGTGATGCAGTTCCACTGTCAGTCTGGCCTAGATCATTCCCCTGAGACCCCAGAACCATTCAGCGTGTTGAAAAAGTAATTTTAAGAAACACAGAAACATAAGTACTTTATCCCTGTTTGACTCCATGCCAAGGGAGCTGCACAAAAACCGCAGGATGTTTCACTGCTAGATATTATGTAACAGCTACTTTTCTCATTTAAAATCCACAGTTGTTAAAAACAAAACAAAACAAAAAAGCCCAAACAAACCCCTCCTGCTAATTAGAAAATCATCACTCTGATAGTCCAGAAACTGCCACAACATAAGATTTCTCAGTTTCTTTATTTTCCTCTCCTACAAATGTAGAATTTTTGATCTTCAAGCAAACTTGGTTTCTTTTCTCCCTGTTTCTTATCTAATGGTGTAGTCAGACCTGTTGCCTTCTGAACCACTATTCTGTCATTAAAAACAGCTCTCTGCTTTGTAAGCACCAACATCCTTTAATCCCTTCATTAATTTAAATATATTCTAAAAGGCGCTTAGCTCTCTACTGGGACTCCAAAACAACTGCTCTATTAGAAGAGTCCTATACCAGCCTTACTTTATAAGTGCAAGACAACTGTTGCACTCACTCCTTGGTGGATCTTTCTTCTGGGAGGCAAAAATACCAACCATCTCTACCTAAGCAGGAAGACTAAGGACTGGGAAAGGAAGAATCCATCACTCATGACTCATTTTTGGAAGAGCTCTCATAGGTCTAGCTACACTGAAGCCTCTAAGTGCTAGTATGAAAAGCTGAACATATTTATTTTTTTAATGGAAGCCTGAGAAAGTAAGTTTCTTGAAAGTAAGGAAGTGTCACTTACAGAATACAGCATAAGTTCTCAGCCAAAGATCTCCAAGGGCTGTAAAGAAGTACCAGTGTCATTATCCTCATTTTACAGATGGAAAAGCAAAAGCATGATAAGGTAATGTCAATGTCAGGGTCATCAGTTCAACTGAGATTTCTTGGGATTGTTCAGTGAGACACAAATCCATTCTTAATCTAAATTTATTTAACGTGTAATGAAATAGAATGCAGAGAACTTGGTCTTGCTCTGAAAATACAAAAGTTCTTATAACATTGATTCTGTCTGTACGAAAATCAAGATTATACACACTGGTCTCCTTATTCTCTATTTAGTTTAGACTAAAAAGTGTTCAGAGAAAAGAAATGAGCTTAGCAAAATGAAGCATATCACTTAAGGATGGCACAATATAACCATACTTTAAATTCTAGGGTGAAATTTCTGACCTAACTGAAGCTCATACTGATTTCAGTGGGGCAAGATTTTCACTTTGTAATGTGTGGTAAAAAGGAAGAAAGACAACTTTGTATAGGTACTTTAAAGAAGCACTGTATCCAAAGGAGAGAAAAGTTAAGTCAATGAAGTATTTCATGTAAACTCAGTGAGCTCATTTCCCAGGTGAGCCAGATATCTGCAGAGCTTGCCTTAAAGGGCAAAAAGCAAAGATGGCTTCAACTCCTAAATGTGGCCTGGGGCACAGTTAGGATGATGTACCTTAAGACAGTTTAAATGCTCTTGGTTATTCTGACTGAAGATCAAGTCTCCTGATAGCCAGTGATACTGAAGCATTGAGGATAGGTCAGAACCTGCCCTCAAAACTCCGGAATAAAATAGAGGGGCACATCACAAACAGCTAAAAAACCCAACAGCCTCCATCTCAAAAAGTTATCAAAGAACAGCTTTGCTACATAGAAGAGGGGAAGTAATAGTAATTTAAAAGAATATATTACATGAAAGGTTGACATTTTCTTGCACACTAACACCTACAAGGAAACAATGTCAAGGAGGCATAAATAAAAAGTGTCAGCCTGATATAAGCAATGACAACAACCTTGTAGGTGCGAAAAGTTTTTGAGAAAAGTCTTCAGGAACAAAGACATACTTAAAGACTGAAGGGAGGCAGATACGCAGAATAGGAAAAGAACAATAGAAAGAAACAGATTTCAGTGCACCTCTCTGTAATTGCTGGCAAGGTTAGAGAACAACAAATATTTAATCTACAGACATGGCGAAGATAGCAAGGTGGTCAACACAAATGATATCAATCCCATCTCCTATAACATTACTAAAAAACACTACCAATGATGCCCTAACCTATCTCATACAACACTTTTATAGTGAACCAAAGGGAATATGAGTAATATAGAGTAGGCACATTCCTAGTTGAAAAACTGTATTTGAAGGATATCTATCACTAGCTTGTTGTCTTACTGAGACTCGTAGTGTACAGTCATTTCATCAATGCCTTGGATGATGTAATATACTTGCTGCACTTGCAGACCATGTAAAGTTGCAAAGGGCAAAAACTCCTGGAGAACAGGATTAGAATCCCAAACAATCCTAAGAAAATGGAAAAGTGGTCAGAAATAAATAGGGTGTGACTTAGCAAAGACAATTGCTAAGTATTGTGCTTCAGATCTTGTCAGTGAGCTGAAGGTCACAACAATCAACTGCAGAAGTACTGGATGTAAAATGACTGGCTGGGAGACGGAAGAGGACCTGTGAGGTTAAAATGGCTCAGAAATCAAACATTAATCAACACTGTCACACTGCTGGGAGAAGTAAAGAAACTTCCTATCCCCCAAGCCTTACAGTGCTAAGAGCTAACAAAGCCTCCTCCAAAGTAGTTTGTTCAGTTTAGAACTCTCTATTTCAAAACACTCACTAACTGTACGCCACTTAGAATTTAGAGGTGAGAAGACCAGGATGAACAATGTCTGGATAGAAGGCCCTCTGAGCAAACACTGAACAAATGAGAGGTGCTCCTTCTGAGGAAGAGATACTGACAAGTCACTTAACATGCATATAACATGTATATGAAGTGTTACCGCAGAAAGGAAGAAGTAAAATGTCCTCCATGTTCAGGGGTATAAGAAACCATCAGTGAATTCCATATGCTCCTTAGGGATATCACTTAATTTCCATAATGGAAATCCCTTTGGAAAGCTTAGATAACTGTTGGTAGCAATGTTTGAAGTACAGCTCAACTACCCTGGAGATAGGGGTTAAACAGATAATCTTGAGGTCCCTATTTTGTGTGATTTTTATGGTAAAGCCTAGTTTTTAGAACGCTGTATGTGATTCACTCACTTGGCATATATGTCATTTACAAAGGACTATTTTCAATGTGTTTTTTCTCTTCAGAAAACACAATATTTTTCTCGACTCTGGTTTGGGATATTCCTCTCCTCTCTACAGAAGCTTTTACATTAGAACTTCGCACATCAGACATGCACATTTGAACAGCATGCAGCATTCATGGCGCTACTCCGTCTGAGTGAGGCATGGAGCCAATGATGCTCTGAGAGTGTTAGCAGGGGAGAAACAGGAGGGAACAGAGTCAACAGTGCTTGTGGAGCGAGGGGAATGTAAGCTGGGAAGAGGAAAGTAAAAGGAAAGGACCCAGGCTTAGCCAAAACAGACCAGAGAGCAAAGAATTTTGGGGTAACACTCCAAATTTAAAGAAAACTGATCTGTCTTGCTAAGACACCCCACTGAGCACGCTGTTGCACCTTTCCATGTTTTCTTTCTCTTCGCTTCTCCTCCGCCTTGCCCAAGGTAACTGGAGTACAGAACCACGGAGTTAAATCCAGTTGTCGGCTGGTCACAAGTGATGTTCCCCAGGGCTCAATATTGGGGCAACTCCTGTTTAATATCTTTATTAGTGATTTGGATGAGGGGATTGAGGCCACCTCAGTAAGTTTGCAGACGACATCAGGTTGAGCGGAAGTGTGGATCCTCTTGAGGGTAGAAAGGCTCTTCAGAAAGACCTGGGCAGGCTGGATTGATAGGCCAAGGCCAATCACATGAGCTTCAACAAGGCCAAGTGCCAAGCCTTGCACTTGGGTCGCAACAATCCCTGCCACTGTTGCTAGCTTGAGTAGCAGTGGCTGGAAAGCTACCTGGCTGAAAAGGACCTAGTGGGACTGATTGACGACTGGCTAAATATGAGTCAGTAGTGTGC
>WEIS01042931.1:0-24521 GCA_013389965.1 Todus mexicanus
ATAAATGTGTAAAGGACAAGTGTTGGGAGAGGATGGAGCCCGACTCTTCTTGATGGTGTGCAGTGATGGGACAAGGGGTAAGGGGGGGAAACTAGAACACAGGAGGTTCCACTTGAATATTAGGAAGAACTTGTTTGCAGTGAGGGTGCCAGAGCCTGGCCCAGGCTGCCCAGGGGGGTTGTGGAGTTTCCTTCTCTGGAGACGTTTCAAACCCACCTGGACGAGTTCCTGTGGGACTTGGTCTGGGTGATCCTGCTGTGGCAATGGGGGGCATTGGACTAGATGATCTTTTGAGGTCCCTTCCAATCCCTAACAATCTATGAATCTGTGAATCTGTGATAGTTGATGTTGAGTCATGACCAGATTGGGGGATGCTCTACCATTGAGCGCCCGCGTTAGACATTTCTGGAAATCCTCGGTGCCAGCCGAACCCATGCTGGGGAGAAGGTGGCTTCGTTTCGGCCGCCGTGCTGCAGCATGCACCACTCTCTGCTCGGGCCCCAGCTGCAGCCACCTCCACCAGCACACCAAAGCTATTCCGCTGCACGGCGTGCGAGGCACGAGCAGACCTGCGATGACGAGATAGGGTGGCAGGATGGGACAGCTGATTTTAATTATTTTATATATAAATAACTTAGAGATAGTTTGCAAGTTTGGCAATAGCTGCCAGCGTAGCAATGTGACCTTGTTACTCTTACCCCATTCCTCTTGAGTGTTTGTCTCGCTCACTTGTTTTTCCGTATCTTAAATTAGATTGCAAGTGGTCGGGGAAGGGGCTGGGGCAGCCTCTACCCTTGCACAGCCCTGCGGGGTCCTACTGCAGCAATAGCAAATAACAATAAACCATCGTTTTGGGATCTGCTGAGTCCGGGAGGGTGTGAAAGCCCCAAGTGTTGTGTTTTCCCCTGGGGTGGTGCGGTCTCAGGCTCAGTATCAGTCTTGCCGCCCCACGTGAGGCTCTTTGCTGGCAGGCAGGGCCCAACGCAGGGGCTGCCGGTATCCCCCAGCCCGCCTTCGACAGGGGACGGAGGGACGGGGATGGGGGGGAGGGCAACGAGTGCCCTGGATTTTAGCACTTTGGGGAGTTTATTAGTGTTGACAGTGTGTGAACTTGACATCCTTTGTAATAATGCGGTTTTAAAATCTGCATTATTCATGCGCGCTTTCTTTGAATACAGGCCCACTGTGTAAGTTCGGGAGGAAAATTAATTAAATAAATGTCAGTATCCTTGAAGAGCACGTGAGATTTCACATTGCAGGGTAACAGGTCCGGCTGCTTTAACCACCAAGGGGAGTAAAGGGTGGAAAGAGGAAGATCTGCACTTAGGTGTATCTTTTCCCTCACCCTTAATTCCTGATGAAAACCAAAAAGATTAGTTAGAGAGAAATGAATCCAGCCACGTAGCCCGGTAATATTTCATATTTTCGTTAATAATTGTAGTTTGTTCTTCTGCACTTTATTTATGGCACAAATAAATATGTACTGGATGGTTCTGAATGAATTTATCACGGGAAACACCCTTCTACTCTTAGGTTAACGTTGAAAATTAAACCATAGAGCAGATGGCTACGGATGCACTGGCTGGATAAAGCAGACAACTGCACCGGCGGATTGAAATGTAATTACACCCAGGAATATTATTTGCAAGAGTAACTGATAGTTACGAAAGTTGTGTTTCCTCTGAAGCACGCAGCGAAGCCAAAGTACGGTGGGACAAATGATGCCAGGAGGGCTGAATACTAAAAGGGAATAAGTTTTTTAAGTGTAGCTATTTCTCAGGAGGAGAACTTGTCTTTAATTCTGTAGCTGGAGGCTGCACCCCCCAGGCTGGGGATGGTGGCGGGGCTGGCCAGGAATGCTGCTTCTATGGTGTCACCCAAGCTGGCAAGCAAAACAAGTGGGTATTGCAAGAGAAAATGCTTTGCAGTTAAAAAGCACACAAAGAAATAATAATCTGCCTGTTAAGTCAAATTAACACTTCATTCTGATTACAGTAGTTGTTTTCAGAAGTCCTTGCTGAGGGAAGGTGTCCATCTCTGTGACGGAGATCACCAAGGGTATGGTCTAAGCACTTGACTCTCTTAGTACTTGGTGTTTACGTTATCCTCCAGAGTATTGAGGAGCCGTCTAATGTCATACACCTACCTAGGGCCTTCCAAGTCAAGTGTGTTCGTGTTAATCGGTAGAAGCCTTCCTTCCAAAGCGAAGCAGGGGAGGGCAGGACCCGAAGAACTCGTGTCTGTGCCAGCGCGAGGGCCAGGAGTGGCTCTTCAGGTGGATGCAGTGGGTGGCTGGGGTGGTCTGTGGTGTGATGCTCGTGTAAAATAAGATGGAAAGGAGGGAGCTGGGAGCGCCGCGGTGATTTTGCACAGGTCTGCGCGGCGTGCGCTTGCTCACAGAGTCAAGTGCGAGTAGAGTCCTTGCAGCACTCCAGTGATTTTGAATTGCTTGCCATTGCCGGAGCACTCCAGTCTCGGCCTCTTTGAAACTCAAGAGCCTCCGTGTTATCTGGAGCACAGCTTCGTTTGAAAACTGAGGCAAACAGCATCCTCACCTCCCGATTCCAGGCGCGGGGATGTGTCGTTCCACACAGCTGTGCGCACCGTCGGCGCGCGGGACACGGGCGGCGGGAGGGATCGGTGCAGGCAGGAGAGCCCGGCAGCCCCGAATGCACTTTCCCACTAACGCTGAGAAGCAACAGAATAAGATTGCTGTGGCCCATGAATGTCCCGTCATTGAGAAAGGGGAGTTTAGAAATAGCCCCAAAGATAAAGGAGGGCATTTATCCCCACGATTGTTTGGCGGAAAAAGCGATTTACATAGTCTGCTGATGGTCAATCAGGAACATGCTGCAAGGGGCCTGCTGGTTGTCTCGGACAGAGCTGACGGTTTTACTGGTCGAGTTTTGTTTCAGCTTAATGAAGTAAGTACTTTGCCTGCGTCCAGGCGCTGACGGGGAAGGTTTGTAAACTCCTTGCCTTTGTTGGGGTGACTGAAGTATTTTTTTCTTCCTTTTAACCAGCCATTTTTGTTTCTTCTCGAATCCGTTGCCATAGACAAAGGGGACGTTTACTGTAAAAAAAAAAAAAAGTATTAAAAAAAAAGAAGGAAAGAAAGAAAAAAAAAAAGGCTGTAAACCTGGTTTGCATCTTGAGTCCTGAAAAGACCGTTTTTTATGCGGAGGAAGAGGAGAGCCTTAGAAAAGGCAGGAGGCAGGGACGGAGGACGAGGGGGTGGGGAGCCGCAGATTTATGGCCCTTTGAAGGGGAGTTTTGCTGCCGAGCATCCTGCCCCGGTGCTGCGGGCAGAGGCGGCGGCTGGACCAGGGCTGGGACCTGCACCTCGCGGACAGCCCCGAGACAGCGGGAACAAAGCGGGAGGTGCAGGTCCTGCCACATCCACCCCATTTCCCGCAACGCTGTGGTTTCGGAGCCGACGACCCGGACCTCCCGGTGTCAATGAAATTACACCCCTCTCAGCTGACGTGGATGTTTAGTTTGAAGTCATCACACGGCCTGAGGTTTTTGAGGTTGCTGCTTTTCTTTTTTTTTTCTTCTCTTGATGTGGAAATGGCTGTCGCTGTTTGATACCAGCCTACTTTGGAGCACGGCAGCCTGCCCTCGCTCAAAGAGAGGGGTGCATCGGCAGCCCAAACCCTGCCCAGCAATACAATAATAATTGTAGATATTTAAAAATGTATGTATCTTCCATCTTTCCCATATGGGCTCCTTAGGCAACATGACCTTACGTGGCCATTATCTGACCTCTCTTACACTTGGATTACTCGGTACAAAGCAAATTTATGGTTGTTTATTCTCTCCTCCTATCAGCTATTAGTGCCTAATCATATGGTCTATCGATCAAGTGATTAATCGCCTGCCTAAAGAGGCAGCAGGTCCCGGGGAATGCTGCACTGCACCAGCCTGAACTTCAACCTCTTATACAAACCGGCAGAGTAAAGGCATTAGTCACTGCCTGAAGCTCGGGGTTGGTATGCTGCGGGAACGCCGGGAGGTAAAGCCCCCGGCTTTCTTCAGCGGCCGACTTTGTATTTCCCTTTCTTAATGGATAAAACTCCACCTAGCTGAGCGGGCATACAGTTGTAAATGGGATGATTTCCAATGCATCCTATAAATAATGATCAAAGACGAAAATATGTGGGCCTTATTACAACAGTGCCCGCTAGTGCTGCTATAATTAAGGGTCTGTCAGCGTTTCTATTATAAACCCTTATTTTCAAGGGTTTATAACTCGGCCATAAAATTTCGCTCTGGCTGAGACTTGGCTTAAAATGTCCCAGCATGTGACCTGTTTTTCTTGTTACCAAATTGTTAAAAAACTAGCGATCGGCCCCGTTTCAGTTATAATAACACCCATGCACCTTTGTGTTTCAGACTCACTTTTCCTTCTTAAACAAGCAGCTTGCTATTAAAACAGAATTAGCATTCGAAAATCCAAAGCGCGCCCCGAGCCCCTCCGCTCTGTATTTTAGCTGTCTTTAAAAGTGAACGCGTTATTCCCTGCTGCACGTGGTTGAGTCGACGGCACCCGCGCCGTTGCCATCAGCGTAACGTGCTACGGCCGGTGTCTCGCGAGGGTCGTCCAGGGCTGCAGGGCTTGCGCTTGGTCCTAGCCATGCCTGGCTTTGCAAGGCTCTCTAGTTCTCTGGCAGGTACGTGCTCAAAGCAGCGATTATTGAAACCAGTGGGTTGATTTTGGCCGCCACCGATCGTGTATAAATGCAGAGTAGCTGGACGTGGGTGCTCGGTGTGGTTGCGTTTAGCTGGAGCGCTGAACTGTCCTAAGTGGATTTATTCATCTCGCTGTGCTCCACGCACGTTAACTCCTACTAATGAGAATTACGGCTTTGTCGGAGGGGGGAATCTAGAGTTCAATTTGAGTGGAACCGAGGGGATTTCACTCTAAAAACACATATTAAATTTTTCAAAGGTAAGGTTGCCATACCTGCACCTCTCTGGTTTCAACGGGAGCACGTTCCATCTCCAGAAACACGTCCTTGACGTGTTAGCAAAGGACAGCAAGTTGGCTCAAAAAGATGCAGCCACTTAAAAACATCGATTCTCCCGGGACAACACGCCAAAATGCAAAAATAAATTAAACATAAGCAGATGCTGTGCCTCCTTTCCATTTTTGGCTAGCACATCCCATTATGGGACTACTAGTGGGACAACTGAGAATGACTGACATTTACTCAAACTTAAGGCCTTATTGGACTGCCCTGGCAGAGGCGATAAAAATTCAGGTTTATGCTAGTCTTCAATCTGACTGTTTCGCCGACTTGCGAAGGCGCGTGTTGCATCAATAGAACTTTCCCTTCTGTGCCACTTTTCTGCTGTTTCTCTTTCCTAAAAGGACCCGATGGAATTTATTAACGTCGGCATGGATTTTCCAAGGAGCATGAGGGAAATAGGGACCCAGCTCCTATTGAAAAACCCAACCTCAAAAACCCACCCAAACCCCAGAGTTTCTACCCTGGCAGAGATCCCACAGCTAAGCTCTTTCCATTTCCAGACAAATCATTGAGCTGAGGCTAAGAATGCTCATCTGGTGCCTGTCGAGTGTATTGCCTGAATATAAACACAATGATTCTGGAGCAGGGAAAGAGCCTGTGACTTAAATGGATTTATGCTGGCTAAGAACCTGGCCTTCTACGCTCAACTTCTGACATGACTTGAAAGTAGACATTGAGCTGAACTATTTGGTGATTTAAACGGTGGTTTAAGGTGCGTGTGGTTACCAGGCAGTTGCTCTTAACGGTGAGTCTTACAAGGTTTGATGTTTTCCTTAAGGTTCCAGGTACCCGAAGATTTCCATTTTTCAGCCACCATAAAATAAAAAGCAGAAGATAAAAGCTCGAGTTTCTGACTCTCGAGAAAAACCTGAAACTGTTCCTTGCCTGCACTTCAGTGGCTCAGAAAGCAGAAGGCAAGGAGAAAAAAAGAAGTTTGAAAATGCCATGATTTTTGAGATGTGACATATGCTTTTCCTGTGCTCCGGGTTGGCAGGAGGAGTTGCCTGGTGGATGCAGCCCCGCCAGAAAGCAGGTGCAGGAGCCCAAACGGGCTGCGCTTCCTCCGTTTCCAGGGGTGTCGGATCCATCCAGTCACTTTTTCTTTACTCCTGTGCCTCGCCATGCAGCAAATTTCTGCAGGTTGTTTGCAGGAGACGTAATAAATACTTGTGTACGTGCCCTAAGATTATCGTGTGGCTTGAACGTTGGTTAAGACAAGAACGTTGGTTAAGACGAGAGCCCTGAGGCTACCGAAGGGCTAATGCTATTATCCTGCGTTGACAAGTTGTACAGACGGTTGTGTGTTGTAGAGCTGCACGAGAGCCAAAATATCCTGGGACAGAAATAAACACATCTGCTGGACACCCCAAACCACTCACTTTTATGCATTCCAGGCCAAACAGTGTGGGTGAGCAGTTTCCAGGCCGGTGGTGGTGGCCCGGTTGCTGTTCCAGCCTGGCACAGCACAAAGTTGGACGGGAACAGGGGTTCCCAGGGGACCCTGAACGTGCTGTGCCAGCCACCACGGGGCTGGTTCTTCTCTAGCCTTGGGTTTGGCTGTTTTAGCAGCATGTGGACACTCAGCCTGCTGCCAGCTGCAGGGGTACCCTCGAGTCACCGTTCAACAGACTGCCACTGGAGCCGGAGGGACTCCACAGCGATGGTCCTTGAAGCTTCTGGTCCTTCCCCTCCAGGTCTTCCTCAGGGATGCAAAATTTTGGGGTCCTCTTGCATCCATCTACTGCCACCAAAGGCTGCTCCTGCTTGAGGACAAAGCAGGACATCTTTGCCCCCCTTCTCCCCTCGCAGAGCGTTACTTATTTAACTTCAAATGGGAGCAGACTTTTCTGCGCCGCACGTTTTTGGGCTGCATGGTGGAGCAGAGCTCACGTCCTTGTCCATGTGGGCTTGTGCAAACGGTGTGTCGAGGGCAGAGCCTGAGCGGGTGCAAAATCGCTCTTGCAAAGTCATCGGGGGAGTTTGTGCATTTGTACCGGACTAGGAATTCCGCCCCCCCCTTGCTCCGAGACCTGGAAATGCTTTCCTCACTGTGTGAAAAGTGAACTTGAGATTTCACTAATATTGAATCTGGCCCCTTAAATACGATCGTTTTAAAAGTTCAGCAAAATCCAGGGGCTGGGGGCAGGCAGGAGAGGGGGGGGTCGGTGTTCCTTATCGAGTCGAGGAATGGTGGGTTAGCAGCAATTTCTTCATCGCAGTTAGTCTGGGTACCATTGGAAGCAGAATTTGTCAGTTCTGAAGTGCACAGATTAGAAAGGAATGTGGAATTTGGAAACGTGGCAGCTTGTAGCACTGTATGGTTTAAATTAAACCTTTTTTTGGAAAGCAGAATCGCTGTAGGCCACATTTAGGGGGAAAGCAACAGCAGAGAGGGCTGGCTGTGGTTTTTGCTTTGCTGTGTAACTGGTCCACTTTCTCTTGTTTTAACACAGATTTTTTTTATTTTTTTTTTAAAGAAAAAGAGAGAGGAAAAAAAAAATACGCCTTTGGACTCCTTTCTCTCAACCACACAACTTCTCTGCTGACCACAAAGAGGAAGCTTGGGGTAGCAGCCTTAGGATTAATACCCACTGTCTCTTAACCCAAAAGGGTGTGAAAACATTTTATAAAATCTTCTTCTTTTTTTTTTTTCCCCTTCTTTTTTCTCCCCCTCCCCTTTCAGATTGATAGCATGGCTGGGATTTAGACACCTCGAAACAAGCACATGGTTGCCTTTGCGTTGTGCTCCTTGGAGGGAGCAGTGGGAGGGGGTTCTAAATCACCCCTGGCCAGATCTGTTGTTTCAAATCTGTTTACACCCATCTCTGGAGCTTTCGCCTCGCAAGTCGCCAACAACTTTGTTCGTCTCGCTGAAATGACAGGAAATATAAAAATGCGTCTGCCGTGAGGGCTCTGCGGTGTAGATCTTGATCAGTTGGAATATAATTGTTCTTAATGAAATGGAGACGACCAGCTCTTAACTGAACAGCCTTTTCTTCTTTAGAAATAATAAGATTAAGATTATGGATTCTATTAATCATTTGATCGGCTTTATTCATTCATCTTATTTCCTTTAAATGCAAAAAAGCCCTACTCTCTACATGCCTTTATCTTTTAAGATGATGACATTTACATATTTCCCGGCGCTGTAATGTCCCGGGCGTAATATACAGATTGCTCCGCTCCGATATTGTAAACTGGCGATTTCCATGTGCTAAGTACTCTCGGTGATGAAGATCTTAATAATGTGATTAACTAAACTGGGTCTCGATGGTTCTTCCTCGTGCCTCCCCTTCCCCACCACGGCCTCCCAGCCAGCTCCGCTTCCCACAAATGGCATCAGCCGCCGGGACGTGCCTGTGTTTCGTGACCTCGGTGACAAGGAGGTGTCACATAGCACAGAGCAGAGAGGTTCGTGCGCCTGGGAGTCAAAGTGTAATTCAGATGACCCGCGCATTAAGGGAATCTGCTTTCTTGGCGTTCTGCGGGAAAGATGCTGAAAGCATGAGTTTTGAAATGCTAAGGGAATTTATTAGAAGGGAAATTTGTTCCTTCTGCGGCGTAGCGACAGCATTGTTATTTCTTGCTTGGATGTGCTGTTGGGAAGGTTTTATTTTGTTGTCATTAGAGAAATCTCTCTGTTGTTATAACGCTTTCGATGTGTGAAGAAATACAGACATAATGTGTATCTAGTCCATTAAAACACTCTTTCGGAGCCTCCACCTGTGGCACAGCCTCTCTGTACTGCCAATGTTTTGCTGAGTACTGTTGGTAATTCCTCTCCTTCTGCATTACACGGATTAGTAGTTAGAGTGAGTCGGAATAAAAACCAACCAACCCAAAGTAGCGGCAGGTTCTCTAGAGCAGCAGGTTCTCTATGAGTTCTGGTGGCTGAACTGGAGAAGTTGTATTGCGTCTTGATCTTTTTCATCTTGGTAGAATTATACTGTAACTAATTGAATCCATTGATCACTGTCTTGTTTTTTTCCATCTTCTTCTCAGAGGATTCATTTCATAGTGTTCTGTACATCAGTCAAGAAAATGGCTGCGGTGGAATTACCAGGGTTGATAATAAAGGTAATTTAGCCCAGTTGAAATTATTTTTTATGTATCTAAGTAGGGTAGCACGTTCACACGTGCTGCCTTAAATCTAGTGGTGAAATACCTGCGCGATCTGGACTGCAGGATCCCGAAATAACTCTTCTCGACAACCACGAAAAGTAAGAGTAGCTGCCTGAAGGACCTTTTGCAGCCCGATAAAGACCAAACAATAATCGGCAACGTTAATTTGATCAAAGAACTGGCCCAGAGCAGGATAAATAACCTCTGTTTTGTGCACTTCATGGGACAGGGAGTATTTTTGGATTAGATAGCAAGTGCTTAACAAGCCAGACTAGCAGTAAGTGTCAGGAGAAGCAGCGTTTGGAGCTGGTGGCTGGAAGTCTCCGATGATTCCGGTTAGAAATAGGAGCCAAATCTGGCCTCAGCCAGGAGGGTTTTACCGTGGATGTCTGGTGGTGGCATTTAGCCCTTACTAAGTAACAGTTTGGAAAAGGATTCTCCTGCTAGATTAGGCTTGGTCTTGTCAGTAATACGCAAGACAGGATGTCAGGAGATCTGAGCTGAGGTCTGCCACAGATTTCCAGTACGATTTAGGTCAAGTTATCTAATCTCGCCCGCTGACACAGTTTCACCCCGAGACAAGGTGACAGGAGAGTTTGTAAAACATTTACTTGACAAAGAGGCATTTTTACTCTCCTGTTCTCACCCAGGTCAGAGGCTGAAAGCGGGAGCAGAGGCATCTACTGCTTGCAAAGCCACAGGCATGCTTCTTGCTCCTGCTCTCACCTCCCTCCCTGAATTTGACCTCCCGGGGCCAGCGGGCAGTGTGGCCACGTCCAGCCCTCTGAGATGACCAAGTCCCTTGGCCAGCAGAGTCCAGTCCCCGAGGGAGGGAGCCCCGCTCGCCGTCTCTCCCTGGCAGCAGAGCAGCGGCTTCTGGAGCTGCAGGGCTGCCTCCGAGCACATGCCCTTTGCCTAGATCAGCACTTTTTTTTGGACAATGTATAGTATTTGCAAATGGGAGCTGACAATGGAAGAAATACAGCAGAGTGAAGGGTTTAATATAAAATATTTATACAGTAAAGATCTTTCATCTTTTGTCAGTCACAGGGTAGGGAAGTGAGGAATGTTTCGGGAGTACATTACCAAGAGTATGTTATAAATTAAAATCTCAAATTGAATAATACTGGCTGCTAATGTGCGCAGCGTTGGAAATGAGTCACTTCTGAATCAATGTAATTTACTGTGCCAGCTGAAAGATATTTACAAAAGAAGGTATCTTCTCGTTGTTGGGTGGTGGGTTTTTTTTCCCTTAGATTTTTATTCAACACTTACGGATAGCCTGTGCTGTCAACACCAACTAATTTATCACGGAGAGAAAGTCACAACCATTAATACAGAGCTGTTTCAAAAGCACTTAGGAGAGAGAAAGGTGGGCTTTGGGCCACCTGAGTGGTCAAACAGTTTATGCTCATTGTTTCCTCTCAAATTTAATACTGGTGATTAGTAATACAGCAGTTTTGCAGAGCCTAGTTAGTGGGTGAGAGCAGACTGACTGTTTTCTTGTAGAATGATTGAGCACGAAAATGACTGTTTCTCCCGCATCATCCCAGCCCACGTCCTTCGGTGTATTTAAGCTTTTATTTGGGCACTGTAACCTCAGTAAAGTACGTGTTTGCTCCCATGTCTACCAGATGGTTGCCAACATCTCAGGAGGTTGGTTGGGTTGATGGTATTACATAGTCGAGATAGGATTTATTACCTCAGAACACCCAATGTTTAAGGTGCAAAGTGGTATACCACAAGGTAGTAGGACTTTGCAAAGTGTGGATCTTGAAGGCTTTGTACTTAAATGCTGTGCATGGGTGGTGCTGTCTGAAAACCATGTGTATAAAAGAAAGGTTTGAAAGCCAGTCTAGGTTCAGATTTCTGCCTTGTTCCTCCTCCTGCCATTGATTTTTTTGCCACCTTGTCAAGAAAGGAAGGATACTCTCGGAATTTCTGCCGTCCTCTGAACTATGCCCAATTATCGGTTTTACTACAGATTCTGTGATCCAGGCAAATACTTTGTGCTTAGGTTCACCTCATCTAAGTTTAGCTGTCTAAAACCTGGGTGCTTGATTTAAGGTAGGTGCCTAGGCTGATTCTGTTGTTTGGTGAAATGGGAGAGGCACTTCCCAGGAGAATTTCAGCCCAGCAAAACCCTTTCGCAGCCGCCTGGCTCTCGCTGTTGGCTCTGCAAAGAGCAGAGGCACGTCGTTTTTGAGATGTGCCCAACTATTAGAGAGCCACATTTAGGTGAGACAAATCTCGCCTTCGGTCTCTCTGCCCTTTAGTGTTTTATCAGTGCAATAGAAATAGTTTCAGATAGAGATGGTGAGAGTAAATAGATGGGGGATATCCAAAGGGAGAGCGATGCTTAGAGGCTGCTGGAACTTTCCTCTCCCTTTGCTTGCTGAAGATAGTGTAGACACTATCCCCTGAGTTGTAACTGTGGAGATGTGGGTGATCTTCTGATGGATTCACGGACAGGCTTCTATAAGTAATAAAATATGTATTAAGGTCATATTCTATCAGTGCAGTAGGGAAGCAGGAGTATTCTTATGCCATACTTTTTGGTAGGAATGCTTCTGCTGGGTTGCATCACTGTCTGTAAATTTTATTGATTATAATTAAGTCAGTCTGCATTGTCTCTAAGAACCTACATGGGTTTAAAAATCAATACTCCTTATATTCATCAGGGGAACCAGTTTGAAAGGGATTATAGTGGGAATAAGCAATGCATTTATAGCCCTGAGTTTGTGTTTACAAACCATTAAATGCTGGCCTTCTCGACAGTCCTCATTTAGGGGTCAGAAGTGGTTTTCTTCCCTGTCTTTTATCCCATGAACAATAACGAAAATTCTCCCTCCATGGTTACCTGCCCTGGATTGTACCTGCTGGCTGGAGCTCTGCTGTCTCAGTGACCTTCCAGGGACATGGAGGCAACTTTGAGATGAGCAGGACCATAAGCAAATGTACCAAAACCAGCAGTGATTCCACCGAAGTCCTCTCAACTGGGTCACTTCTGTGGCAACACCTTGTTGTCTCGAAGGGGCTCATGAGTTCCCTCACTTGGCTTGTTTAGCTACCCAGAAAATCCGGCATTTACAGTTATTGGAAGCTCTAAAAAGCATACTCGTGGGAAGTCGGAACAAAGAGAAATTGCAGAGGTTATCTGGTATTATTGATTTATGGATTAAGATTAAGGCCGGGTTGCCGTGTCCTTACTTCTTTAACAACCTGGTCCGTAGATAGACTTCCTCTCAGTCAATGGGTTCCTTATGTATGTGCTATTTATTGAGGATAATCTTATCACAGTCTGGTGCACTAAATGTGTATCGCTCACCTTAGGGAGAAGATGTGAAAGTTCTTTGATGATATGAAGGGTGTGAACACTAAGGAGAGTGAAGGATAATTTAGGTTGGGACTTGGGAGTACAAGTAAAAAACATACCGTCAAAGAAATGTAGTAGATGTGGAGTAATCCCCAAGGGTAAAAGTAAATGCCCTTCAGTCTGGGTAATTTGAAAGTAGGAGAAAGGACAAAAAATTTCTTCATAAGGGATCATTCTGGGGACACAGAGGTGGGCTGGGTGATCTTACCGAGCTTTTCTACCTTTGTGTTCTGTGCAGTGCTTCGATTCGTGTTTGATTTGGCCAATAATTGATCTCCACAATGCACAACGCATCGCTTCTGCGATGCTGTTTTAATATTTCCGTATTGTGCCTTAGTACACACTCCTGTGGACTTTATGAGCTTTGATTCAATTTATTATATCGATGATTTCGGTTTTAACGGCTCTCTAGCACGGTAATGAAATGGCACGAAACAAGGCGTACTCTGCGCTCGTGAAACCTTGCAGGATCCCAGGGGAGTGGGATTCATGCGTGGCTCCTAACTGCATTTGAGAAGCTGGTGGTTGAAACATGTAGGCATCCATCCACAGCCCCAAAATAACCGTAGCGAAACCGGCATTTAAGTGACAGTACGAGAAGACCACAAAGGAAAACTGGGCTTAAGTGGGCCTCGGAGCGGTTTTGAGATTACATGGCAAACCAACTTTCTCATCCTCGACACTGCTTTTCTACATCATCAACATTTCGATTGTGTCTTAATGCAGGGAAGCTTAAAAAGTGACTGCCTGAGCTTTGGGGTTTGTGCGGAGCCACCTGATACCGCTCACTGCTGATAAATGCACACATACGCATGCATACGTAAAATAGAGGGAGCTGAAGAAGAAGATCCCATGCAGATAGTAAAGAAAGAATCCCATGCAAATAGTAGAGCCCTTGGGGTTTGTTGTTTTCTTTTTCTTCTTTCCTTTTTTTTTTTTTTTCTGGATTCCAGTCTAAGCAGCTGTAAAGATCTGGTCAGAGCTGGCTTTGGGCAATGGCAAAACCTGCAGGCTGGGCTTTAAAAAGCACGCAGGAGGTTGTGAGAAATGTTCTTCAACTGCAGTTCTTTTGAGGCTGTCGTTTCGATAGAAACCACCGCCCCAAGCTAGGATGCCCTGGAAATTTCTCCGGAAGGTTTGGAGGGACCTGAATAGCCAAGTTTACCTCAGGCCACTGCCAACCGAAGGTCTGGTGGTATCTGCCGTGACAATATTTTCCAGTGGGTGCTCTCAGCTGTATTGATTCTTTAGAAAAGAAGTTCAATTGTGGCCAGTAGTGGAGAATATTTCTTTGTACTCTCTTATCAATGTTTTCCGTTTGCGGCAGGACTTGGCTTGTTTGTTAATACGAAGTTCTCCGTTTGTTTGGAAAACAGGGTTTGACTTATCGTATTGTTTGGCAGGAGAGAAGAAAGGCGAATTGCAACCCCCCTAAAGCCTGAGAGCACGTAAAAGGAAAAGTTAACGTTCAGGGAAAATTGCTTAGTCGGTGGAAACCAGCAGGGCAGAAGTAGGCAAATGAGAGTCCAGATCTCGTTTGCATCAAAGGCATGTGGAGAGATGATAGGCAAGAGACCCAGTCTGACCAGTAACTGAGGAAGATGCAAGACAGCTTTACTCCTCAGAAACGTTTTAAGGACCAAACCTAGTTTGCTTGGACATGTTAAAAATCACAGCCTTGCTCAATGGGAAAAATAAGATACACACCAAAGTAGCTGTTGTGGAGTTCACAAGCCGCTGTGCACCTTTGATTCACTTGTACAGCCAGTGTAGTACCAAGTAGTACCAAGAAGTTATTGCAATTTCTGCATTGTCCATGGGACTCTTCTATTTTTAAAATCCATTCAGCACTTAGAATTGCTCAAAAAGGATCTGCCACAGAGCAGGGCGGCATTACTCCCATTTTACCAGCGGAGAAAGGGCAATGGTAGTTGGAATCGGCATCGTGTGCAAAGCTGGTGGTAGAACCCCCGTCTCTTTAATCATAAACAATTCACTTTTAAACTCTTTCCATTGACCTTAATAGGGCCGGGGTTTGATTCCAAGTGTTTATTCTTCATTCCAAACTCAAAGATGCACATTTTTAATCTGAATTTGAATATATGTTTCAGGGCTTATTCATGCTCGAAAATACTTCTTGGCAGAGTCACCTAGATTGAGCAAAATGAGAAGCTTCTTTTAATGCAGAAATATTAAACAATGTGTGCTGGAGCACAGAAAGCTATTTGGACACAGGAAAACATTATAAACATAGATTTGATTGTGATTGAACCAAAAATAGTGGTATTAAATTAAGGTCTGTTTAACGCACTAAAAAAAAAAGCTTCTGCGTTTTCCAAACTGCTAAGGATAAAATCAATTTGCAGAAGTATTTTAAGTTTGCAATAAAAATATCATTGACAAAGTAAAGTGAAAATAATAAAGTATATTTAAAATTACTTGGAGGTCTTCTTGAAAATTGATGACCTCTTTCCAATTGGAGCTCATTTAGCTGAAAAAGCCATTTAAGAGCCTGGAAGGAGACGTTTTTTGTGCCTTGCAAGAAATGAGCTACAGGGCAAACGTTCACTTGTTTGTTCAGAAACAGAGATACCTTCGATTAGACAGAACCGGTTGGGTTTTATTATTACGTGTGAGCTGCAGTCATGCAGTATTTATATTTTCTTAGAGCTAAAATACCACGATGGAGCTCAGTAGCTTTACAGCACAACAAATAGTTGTAGATCCACAGGGTCTGCCCATAGCAATGTGAGATCAGCTCCGTGTCCTTCCAGCATTTGGAGAACACCTCTGCTCGCGTCCGTCTCGCAAGCACCGATCGAGAGGGCGGCAGCAATGGTTAGAATCAACCACAGACTGGTTTGGACCCCTCAGAGTTGAGTTTTTTAGCTAACAGGAACTGAAACTGATACCGAGACCTTGGGTCGTCAATATTTTCCATTACCATATTACTGCTGTTTAGCGATGTCTGGTTGATACAAGGAGAGTGTGTGATTGAGGCTACGTTCATCTCTTTGCGAGGAGAAGAATTATGGCATTCATAGATTGGAAGAGAGTGGGTGATAAATAAAACTGAGGCTATCCAGAAAGCCCCAGGGAGCTTCCTCTCTGCAGAAAGAAGAAGAAATTTATAGATGTCTAGAAATTACAGTTGAGCTTTTTGCCTTTTTTTTTTATTATTTAATTCTTTTTTTTTTTGTCAGCCTATTTCAGCCATATGACTGGAGTTCAATTATCAGCACAATAAATATTCCTGTGAATCGGAGCCGTGTGTTGGCAGCAAGTTTGTGCTTCTTACAAAGGCAGGAACATTTAGAACTTCTGAAAAGTAATAGTTTACCATCAAACTTGATTCTAAAGTCAGGAAGTGGCAGAGCCCAAAGTGCGTGTGCTAAAGGGAAACGTGTTCTGGAGGAGTCAAATACAGGCAGGTTAATGCAAATATATTTTTGAAATCCCGTCTTATTTTTGAGATAAGATTTTTAAAATATGAACTATTCAGACTAACACAATGCCGTGCATCTCTATTGTTTTCAAAACAAGGCAAACCAGTTACCAAGAGACTCTTTTTGCTGCTTTTAGCAAGAGGCTGCGTAGTAGGAATATTACCTGTGAATCAATTTCATAGATCAATTGTTATGCCAGGAACTACCAGTGGTGATGGTAACATCTCTCACCTAAGGTGAGTTGTGATTGCCAGATGGGAAATGGTAAAGATTTCAGATATTTTTTTCCCCTAGTTTTGACCCTTCTGGAGTGGTTTCTGGACTCGTTTAGAGTATTCCCTGGAAGCTCTTGTAGCTCCTCCAGCAGAGCACTGGACCTCAGCCCCACTCCATCCCGGGCAGGAGATGAAGTGTGGTGACGAAATTTGAAGTTCCAAGATAATTTGGAGTCCTGGAACATTTGGATTCATTTCTCAACTGCTTAGCCTTGGCAGACGCTAAGAAGTTTATGTCTTCCCCAGTATAGTCCATTGACTGACCCATATTGACTTGTTTTCAGCGCCGTCGCTGTTTGGCATTAGATTTCTAGATCTGTAAGCAGTTCCTCTTAATTTAAGAGAGACATGACTGTTCTGGGCTCAAGGAGGTCTGACAAGAGGGAGCAGAAGTCATCCCGACTGTACACCTTTGGCCAAGGGGACTGTAATTCTTGGATCCAGCTAACACGGGCTATTTTAAGAGAGCGACTTGGCCTCTTTACAGTAAACTTCTTCGGGGGAGAGTTCATTGCACCTAGCAGGCCTCAGCCAGTCTGGATCGGCGTCTGACATTTGAACTCGAAACTCTTAACACATTTGTCAGCTCTACGTGTGCACAGCGAGACACTAAATGCGTCGATAGCTCCGCATTTCCAGGCGATTCAACCAAACCTCATTTGTTGTTAGTTTTTAAATTAAGCCTATATATATAGGCGTGTGTTTTATTAACATTTCAAGCATTGCGTGTCGCGGGAAGGCAACGGCGGTTGCGCCGCAGTCACGAGAGCAGCTACTGAAGTTACAGGCACCCGCTGCAACAGTCTGGGGAGTATCGGAGTGGAATTTTACAAATGACAGTATAAAGAGTTATGGTCGCCTAAAGAACAAGGCTGGAAAATTTGCAAAAATCTGTTTTCAATTATTGTGGGGTTTTTTGGTTGGGGGTTTTTTGGGTTTGGGGTTTTTTTCTTATTCGGCTTTAATTCCTCCGGAGGAATTTCAGCGCAGTACCTTAGTTGTTCCTTTGTAATCCTGCGTTCCCGTTGCTTTATTAAATACCTGGAGTTATAATCTTGTTTATGAAACCGTTATTATCTCTCCAGTTGCAAATTGCAGCATTACGTAGAGGACTGATTATGGCACAGGGCACGGAAAAATCGGATATGCTAATGGAGCAAGTTAAGCATGATAATGGTTCAGTCCCTTAATGGGTGAAAAAACCCACCGCTTTGCTTTTCAGTGAAAGTATTCAGATTTATACCAACTTGCAAACTAACTGACCCCATATTTTCTCTTTTTTTTTTTTTTTAATATAAATGCTCCAACTGGCTGAAACAAAACAAACAAAAGGAACGAAAACAAAAACAAACTCTCCCAGAAAGTATATTATAAAAATAGATTTACTCCTAAAAATAGAATACTTTTTCTGCGGTTGCAGAGCATAAAACTGCGTCTTTAGAGAGAGTAGATGGAATGATCTGTGCACTTTTGTTACGTATTGTGTAAAAGCAGGATTTCGAATAACAGTCAACTGTTATTATATAGATCAACTTCTGGTTTGGAATGCGCAGCATTAAATAATGAGGGAAGCCTAACGTATACAGCGTAGTTTTTTGGATTGAGATTACTTTGGAGAAGTAAAAAACTTTGAAAAATTTAAGATCAGCTAGCAAACTCGGTATCTAAACTGTGCAGACTACTTTTCTGGACTGAAGATTGTTGCCGTGTCGTGTTCTCACCCAGCTGCCGTGCAGTCGAGCTGGCCTTATCCTAGACTCTCGCTGCCAGCCCTGCACGCATTCCCCTCTAATCCAAGCAGTAGGCAACCTCGTTTGGAGACGGGCCTTTTTTCCCCCCTGCCTCGTTTTTAAGCGTAGCTTTAATGACGGGTTGCTTCGGGCTCTTTTAAGTCTAGAAGGGGAATATAAACAGAGAATGAATCTTATTTTCTTGCTAGCATCTTCCCCTGGCAGCGGTGTTAAAACTGTGGCTTGTGTTCCCCGGCATTAAGAGGATTGTTGACCAGCTTTCAGAGTTGACAAGGTCACTTGAGGTACTGTGACAGGGCATTTAGGTACAGTAGTTGATCCTATGTAATGTTAACCCAGGAAGCCGAGGAGAAATTGGGGATGATCTTTCTCCTGATTTTTCTTGCTTAATTAAGGGTGTAGAAAAAGCAGGCGTTGCAACATAGCAAAATGGAATTACGGAGATGTTGCCTGGCATGTGTCCACTAGGCAATTGCACCTCCTCCCCCCCTTTTAAAATAAATGTCTTATAGTTCCTTTTCTGAGCAGTTTAAACCCTTGAGCAAGTCCACTGCTCGTGCATGAATTGTGCAGGATACAGCTGCACGCGTCTGGGAAGATGTGCAGAGTTTACACACTGGCTCGGCCGGGATCTCGGCGCTGAGCAGAGTTCCCTCCGTCACTCGCTGGTGCCAGGATCCAGAAATATCGGGCAGGTTGGGCCAAGAGGAAGTCGGAGCTGCCCTGCTGAGGGAAGGAGACGTCTGGAATTCCTATTCCACCATTCACAGCCCTAAAAAGGGAGGAGTTGAGGTTTAGGGTTTTTTTTTCTTTTGGCTTTCTAATGGTGCTCTGTCCCGTACTTCTGCTCTGTCGCCTGAGGGAGAGCCAGAGGAAGTGTGTTTGAGGGAAGTCGATGGGGCCAGCAGATCCAGATGATGTTGGATGCTGACATGGAAGCAGCTGTGGCACTTGGTGCACTCACAGAACACCATAGCTGTTAATTCGATAAAATAGCTTTTCCAATTGAGATATCCATCCTGGGACAGCTGATCTTTTGTACTGAGCAGCCCAATCACGTCTTTAAAGCAGCGGCAGCACCAGAACTTCCTGGAGGGTGCCCGCACTTCACTGAACAGTTTGGCAGCTACAGCACAGGCCTGAGGGATACTTTCGGATTTCCCTGTAATTAATGAGCACCTCTGCACTTACGGCAAATTACAGTGTCTGATGTAGAATGCTGACCTACAGCTGCCCCATGCCAAGTAGCCTATTTAGACCTATTTATTTCTAAATAGAGCCTGTAAATGATAACGGGAAACTTCACTCTTGATTCTTTTACTCCTAAACGCTTCCTCTTTTCAGGTATCGGAGTTGAAATGATTTTCCGTAATCCTAAACTTAAGCCGATTCTGAGATTTATGATATATTTGTGATGTGGGAATTCTCAAGCTATTTAACATTCCTGTAAAGCCAAAGAAATTAGAGGCGGAAGGGACTTGTTTGATCTTGTCTTGTCGCCACGTAGCCCTTCCTATAGAGCACTGATTATCTGCTTTACTTCTAAATGTCCTAAATAATGAAAAACCTTCTGCTTCTCAGGAACCTTGGACTGCCAGAAGTTTCACTGGCTTTAGCTACCGCTGTACAACACTGCAAGCTCTTGTATAATTATCTCTTTGCTGTCAGTGGTATGCTTATTTTGACATTTTATTTCCTCATTTTTTCCCATCCCTGTAATTATTTGGTTTTCTTATTGTGTTTGCCCATTTTTCTGAAGCTAAATTCATTTTGTGCTCAGACTGCTTCCAAACTTCTCTCACCTTTCTTTGTTTCTGAGTTCTTCTGGAAATACGTCAAACATCTGTTTCGTGGCTATGCACGATTTTCATTCCCTCCCTATTTTTCTTTTAACAAAGATTTTAAGTAAGATGGGGCTCTCTTTCTGACTGTCTCCTTTCCCCAGAGTACCTCACAAAATGAGTAGCTTCAGCTCAGGAGGTGACTGTTGATAATTCTCATATGTTACACAAAGTTTTCAAGCCATACAATAACTTCGGAACCAAGTCAAAATAATGCTGCGCATGCAGAATTTTACGAGAGTTTGTACTATGTACTTTGCCAGAATCTAAATATACAACTTCTATTGTTCTATTAATACTGTCATTCGACTTGATATACACCATAGATATACATAGTTTGTCAAAAAATATCAGCGCAAAACCAGTAATACTAATTGGTTCAGGCAGCTCCCTTGTCTCCCTTATGTGCTTTGATTCTGTTCTGTTACTTTTTCACTCTGTAAATATTAGTTTGGACTCTTGCTGCCAGGATTATTCTTCCCTTCTTTCTGGAAGATTTGTGTCACTTTTGTATTTTTCCAGGATTCTGATCTCTCGCCATTTCTCCGTGAATTTTTAGAAGTAATTATTCATGGGTTTGGAGGGCTTTTTAGATCATTCCATTGGAGTTTTTGTACAATAAGGACGGTAAGTTGTGGATAATAATTTTAAGCTTGATCGAAAGCCCATGGAAGCCGAGTCTTCTAAAGCTTAAACCAGTGTATTAATTTTACGGAGATCAGACTCTCTTTCTTTGCCACTGATTTTTTGCCTCACCTTTCACACAGGGCAAGATCATAGGTTAGAATACTGTAAATCAGTGTAGGTCCATAGAAAGCCGATTGTGCCCTTTGAGGAACCAGGCACTTTGGGTTAGGTGCTTTCCTTTCCCCATATACGCTGTTGGGATAAGAACTACTTTCCTCACAGGAGTGTTTAAGGCTTAATTTTTTATAGCATATAAAGTGCTCGGAGATGTTCGGATGAGGGATGTTGTGAAAATGCAAAGTAGTATTATTGTTGATAAATTATTTAAAATATTGTGGTCCATTGAGAAAATACTAGTTTGTAGGCAGTGAAGTGGTTAATACGATTGCATCTCTTACAGGTTTCACCAGATACACTCACTCACTTACAATGGATAATTGTTAGCTCTTGTTGTGCAGATGCTGTTGCAGATGGAGCCCTGTACCTGCATGCATAGCAAATGAATTAGACTGGCAATCCCCTTTATAAAGCATAAATATGTAATTTGTTCAGCTGTTGTAATTAAATATGTATGTGTGAAACAGCCACCATTCAGGTCATTAATGATGCGCCATGCCAAATTAGAGCTTACAGACAGTAATGTACATTGTTGTGCAATGAGGGAATTGCAAATAACATAGCTAAGCCTTTCCTACTAAAGTGATGGATTCAGTGGCTTTAAAAGGAATATTTATATTTCCAGCATTTTGATTGCTTCGGTCTATATTTACATTGATGCTCAATGAGAAAGATACAATTGGATGGATTCTCCCTCCCCCCACTCCCTGCCCCGTATTTGTTTTATACTCTTTGAACACGATAGAATACCCATTAGGTACGTGTCACACAACATTTATTGGGTGTAACATTTCATACCCGTCGGTAATATGCTGAATATGTTGCTATGATCATTCTTAAATATATAGTCAATTAAGATCTGGTAAGTACCTTTTCTTCTGCATAATGTAGACAAACACCGTATCAAAGCACTTGGACAATTTTAATGCTTTCAGGGTATCTGCTTTTTTAATCTTTGGACTTCAAAGATCTAACTGGTAAAGGAATCCTCGCTGTGGTAAAAGCAATGTATATATTTCCATAGAAATCCGCCTGATAGAATAATTGTTGTAATGAATTAAGCTTGCCAGAGTAGCTGTAGGATGGGGTTTTTTTTCAAATGCTTGATCACTTAAATGTCAGGCTTGCTTTCTTCTGTCCACATTCTTTGTTTCACTCTTTATATTTACCAGAAAAAAGGTAATTGCGCTTCAGAAAGAAACCCCTTGAATCTTCTTCTTGCAATAACAAAAACTTAACAGGCAGCTGTTGTCACACAGCAGCTGACAAGAAGAACGAAAAAGCATAACTCGCTACACCTCAAACGCATCTTAGACGCTCCTTCCTAAGCGTGTCCTCGTCTCTGTTTAAAATAGATTGAGGTTTAGCATACGTTTTGTTTTGACGGTCGGTTCCGAGTATACAAGAGCTAATCGTCTTGACCTTTCGGACAAACAGGGCAGCAGAAGGAAGCATCTCAGAGTTAATTCTGTCTTGTTCGCAGTGGGAACAGAACATTCCTCTGTGATCCTCTTTCACATGATTCGCTCGGGCCTTCTGGAAGCCTCTCCTGATACTATTAGTGCTGGGCTTCTTAGGTCTAAAGACGATCGACGGCACTGACATCACCCGCTGCTCGCGGGCTGCCGTCGGGTTGCAGAGGGCGAGCAGAGCTGCTAAGGCTCATGTTAAATAAGAGCATTTCGTAAGAAATTCAATGTTACTCATTAAATGTTAGATTTCTATCAGATTTTCTCTATTAAGTCCCTCATATGTCATAAGGGAGTTGAAAATGGGATTGGTTGATAGATTGTGGGATTAGTCAATAGATTGTTTGTTGGGGATTGCAGTGAATTTGCAACTTTTTAAACCTAGACTAAGAGAGTAAGAAGGAGGAAAGATTTTTTTCCAGTTTAGAGCTGTGACAAATGGTGTAACTTGCTACATAACATCTACGTTAGCGGATATTCTCTGTGACAAAAGTCAAATATTTCGGTGGCTTTAATGTACATATTAACGGCAACAGCAGATTAATTATTTACGTAACTCTTCACATTTGAGTTAAATTATGATATGAAGGCTTGCCTGCTTTTTTTGCATGCCTTCATTTCTTCCTTCCTTAGTAATTCCACTTTCTTTCTTTCTTGGAGACACTTTCCAAAACAGAGTTTATCCTGTTTGTCCATAGTAAAGTCATTTACAGCACGAACGAGTCAGATGTGCAGGGTCTTGGGCGTGTTCCTTCACTGCATTTTAACACCATGATTATTGGTGTGTTGGGAAGCGGTTCCAAGGATGACCGCAATGACAACAACCCTGATCACAGCCAGGCCTCTCGTAGGGTTCCCCAAGCTTCTTTTTTTTCCTTCTATCTTCACCTTTTGGTAGTGATTTTATGAATATTGAAGCTGCTAATTGATCAGTTGAATTAGTTGGGTGTAACCACCCTTACTTGGTGATGACTCTAAGTAACGTTTGGTTTGGAGGGTGGGAGAAGGGTAAGAAAATTAATATCCGTGTTGTATTTTTGGTGCCGAAAGACATCCCATGCGCGGCCACTCTTCAGTTGTCTTGTCCCAGCGCGCACAGGTCGCTGGCTCTGCAGGAGCAGCTGCCTGCAAGCTTTTGTGCACACTCACGCACATACAAATCCAAGATAATGGCTCAACTTCCAAGGCGGGACCGGGCAGAAAAGCGCCTAAACTAACCAGCGGCATCATGGCCATTCACTTAACGAAGGGTTAATGCCTTGAGGCCGCACGGAGGATGTGTTCCCATCATGGCACTGACCCTCATGCCAGGCTGTCATCGGAGGCGAGGGCGAACAGGCGCGTTTAATAAGTTAACCATTTCCTGGGAAGGGCGGCAGGCGCAGGGTGGCGGCTGGCCAGGTACTTTGCGATAAGTGCCCGCGGGCCAGGCCGAAGCGAGCGACATGCTCGCTGGCAGTCGCTGCTTTGGCCAGTGGTGCAGTAAACACTTTCCCTTGGATGTTGGTTTTCTGTTGTGTCTGGCAGCCACAGAGGGCTGCTTGAACTTTAGCCAGAGGCAAATATTTATACATCAGAGCATGCAGTGTTCGACGGGTCCGGCCTGCGAGCGTGAGGCGGGCGGCGCGCTTCGTCGCCGGAGAGGAGGCGTCCCTCTTTCTTTCATCGCGCCCGCAACACGGCGAAGCGGGACCATCTTGGGGGTCGCCGTCGGCTTTCGCCTGTGCAAACATTGCGCTTGGCGGAGGGGGACATCCTGACGGGAGCCCGTGTGTGTGTGCGCGCGCCTTCAATTCCCGTTGGAAAGTTTACAGTTAATATTTTCCCTGGAACGCTGTCAAGCTTTTTTGACAGTGCCTGAGTGTACGCTGAGCTGTGAAATCGAGACGCGGAGCGAGTTGCGAGAAATCTGTTTCTACTCAAATCTGTAAAGGTTTATAAAAACTTCAGCGGGAGTGGGGGGAAGAAAAAAAAAAAGAAAAAAAAAGGAAGGAAGAAAAAAAGAGAGAGCTGTGGACCTGTACTGCTCAAAAGACNGAAAAAAGCGAAGGGGGGGGGGTGAAGAAAAAGAAGCAAGCCCCGGGGCTGGGGCTGGGGCTGGCTGGGGCCAGGCTCGCCTCGCCGGGCGCGCGGCAGGTCCGCCATTTTAAGAATGCAGCGAGGGGCGAAGCTCTCCGCTCCTTACATGGCGGCTGCCTCGGCTGCGGGGCCGGCCAATGGGGCGGGCGGTGCCAAGCCACGTGACGTGCCACGACGGCACCGACAGCCATTTCCTCGCTCGCTTGAAAAAACTTTTTGGTACCTCCAAGCCCGAGTGCTTTTTTACCTCTTCTTCTTCTTCTTCTTCTTCTTCTTCTTCTTTCTTTTTTTTTTCTTTCCTCCCCCCCTTTTTCTGTCGCCACAC
>WEIS01042940.1:0-15633 GCA_013389965.1 Todus mexicanus
TTTTTTTTCTTTTTCCAAAATGGAAAAAAAATGTACAAAACTGTGTGTAAGCGCTCATTCATGCTTAGCTATGTGTAACTGGATTTAGAACAGTAATCTTGGCAATGCTTTCTTTCCCTCTAAAACACATATTTTCCATTAAGTAGTGTAGCTAATGAATGTCGCTACTTGTATGAAACTTTTTTTTCCAGGTTACCAGTGAATCACTTCAGGCTGTGACCTTATCTGATCTTGCATGCTCATCAGGGCTGGGACTAATCAATAATTGGTGAGATTTCATCACAGAGATCGTGGGTGCTGCAGGAAGCAGTTTGGTGATTAAGTAGTTGACACTCTTTCAACCATTAATGAAACTCTGTCCCATCTAAGGCTTAATACACAGCTTTTTTGACAGGACAAAAATCTCTCACTGCTCATCATTCCGGACACTACCTCATGGCCTTTTTTATGTGTGAGTGTGAGAGTGGGACTATTCATTCCTTGAGTCCTGGCAAAATTTCAGTTTTGATAGTTATTTTCTGCCTAGCTTCCTTCAATATCAGTTTAGACTGTTACTCTTCTTTGTTTCCTAACCCAAGGTGTTAAACTACTGGTCTGAGTGCTTCCCAAGCCAGTACCAGGAATGCTGCCTGATGGAGGGGGGTGCAGTTCTGCTGCTTCTAAACTTTATCGAGTCTTCTAAAGGGCTCTCTCTGTGAATGGCTGATAGCATTGTGTGGAAACATCTGGGCAGGGTGAGCTTTTTTGGCTTCCTAGGCCGGAAAGACTTTAGCTATTGAGGTGCACAGATGTAGTCTGATCTGTAGTTTGATGTTTAGATCATAGACAAAACTCATGCTTTTTTTCCCCGCTGTGGCAGCCTCTGGGAATTATTAGTGTTGGTGTTAAAGTGCTCTGTAAAACATAGAGGGGAACATCTGAATGCCTTTCTTGTTTGTTTGTGTGTGATATGTGTAAAGACAGCCTGGAAAGCTCCTGGTGTTTGTTGTCGGTGGCATTCTCTGAATGCCTCCATCTCCCAGCTCCTCCTGGACAAATACAGGAGATTTAGCAGCTGATCTCTTGCCCCATCTCCCCACTTCTGCTTCAGTCCCGCCTCTCCAGGGACAGAATGTCGGGATATTTCTCTGGGCTAACGGAGCGGGGGTGGAGGGGGGGAGATGGGAGCAAAGATTTGATATTCACAGACTCAGTTCCTAACCAGGAATATGTGCCGCTGAAGTGAGCACTAAATTTTGGAAAAATTGATGACCCTCCTCCCCTGAGGTAAACCAGTCAGGTTGTGAAAATCATTGAGATGATTTCTGTGCATCACAGGGCAGGCCAATTCCAGCCCCCTACTCCCCCCTTTCCCATCCAGCTGCTGTTTTGCCTGGGTTGCTGCTTTGCAGCAAAAAAAATTGAAAGGGGTAGGAGGAGAGCTTGGATTTCTTGAGCTGGAACTAGAGCTGTTTAGACAAAGCCAGACAAAACCAGAGCAAAATAAACTTACCAGAATCAGATTGGCTCAGACTGATGTAAGAGGTTTTAATTTCTGAGGGGAAAATGAGAATACTACACCCCTGGCTGAAGCCTGGGCTATGGATGCATGCCTTCTCCTGGCTTCAGCCCTGCCAAATGGAGCTCATCACCGCTTTCCCCATCCAAAATTATCCCTAGTCACATCTCCTGACGGACCTGTTCCTTGGGCAAGGGTAGGGGTGGGAAGACTAAAACCTGTTTTAGTCAAAATGAGCAGGTCACCTTGCACAACACACACAGAAGGTCTTTGCTAACTGGATTCATGTAGTCCTCAAGGAAGGTGTACCTTGCTCTCCAGGAGCTTCAACATGCTTTATCTTGAGCTCGGTGACCTGACACTTCTATGCCTTAAATTTCCTTAAGGTTGTATTGCAGATAATTTGTGAAAGGCAGATTTTTTTTCTGTTGAGCTGAAGTAACTCAGTGGTGTGGAGGAGGAATGGTCCCTCCTGCCCTTTGCCTGCATCAGGCAGCATCAGTCAGCCTCCAGTGGTGCAGGAGCACAGCTGTGACCAGCATTTTGATGGCTACACTAGGTGGATTTACATACTAGGCACCCCAGTGCCTCAGCCTCCCGGTACTTCCCTACAGGGTCATCCTGTTGGGCCTGTTTGGGCACACATTGTTTTAGATGGATATTATCACCTAGAGAGTCCCAGTGGAAATTTTTGTTCTTGTGTCCTGTATACCACATGAACATAGGAGGAGAAACAGCCCCTGCCCAGAAGAGCTGTAAATGATGAAGCTAGAGAAAGGTCACAGCTCCCCAGCTATGCTACAGTGATAAGACTGCACAGATTGCAGGCAGCACTGAGCCCCAGCAGAGCACATTCACATCTGCCTTTATATGGCCACCTAAACACTCTGAAGTTGTGAAAGGAAGACAGCACTGTGTGGTGTCTAGATGAGAAACTGAGGCAAAGAGGCTAAGCAGCTTGTCTGTCTGCCTGACAGAGCTGAGAAACAAGCCTGGACCTCCTTCCAGTATCCCTACAGCAAGCCCCCCATCATAGCTACCCAAGGTCTGAAAATGATCGCCTGCCTGAATTGGTGCCCAGGACCAGTTACTTCCTGGTACGAAGTCTTCTATAGTTTTAAGTCACGGCTTTATTTTTAGATCAGCTCTACCTCAACCATAATTAAATTTGTAACAATCAAGTCTGTGGTAATGCTCATAGGTCTCTGACTAGTCCTTTAGTGTAAGAATTAATTTGTGGGGTTGGAAAAGGCAGAATGGCAGGTGTTTCATGGTAGCGTGTCATTGAGGTTTCACCTGCTCTGCAAGGCTACTGAAGATGACGTCCCAAAAGAAGATATCAGCAGCAATGCACGCTTCATTTAAGAAGTGGTGGTTCAGGGTCCTTCTGTACCTCTTGTTTCAGAAGGGGTCCTCTGGCACTGACTGTATCTTAGCTCTAACTCTTGACAGGGAGCACATTTTTAATGCTGATTTATTAGAGAGTCAGAAGCATTTGTGGGATTGGTGTGGGAGTACAAAATTGCTTTCTGATGAGGAATTGAGTCAAAGTTTGTTGGCGTCTCGTGTAGTGGCTGTTTATATGTAAACTTGAAACCAAACCAAGCAAATGGAATGAAACCATCCAAGGCCTAAAATGTCATCTGGCAGTGAGAAGCACTGCAAATACCAGATTAGGAGAGCCCAGAACCGGCTGGCTGCTGTTTGCACTGAAGTGAGTGGTCACCAGACATTCAAAAGCTGGCCATAAACCCTTTCTAAGCTTACTTGCTTAAGCTCCTATGGTCACTGCTACTCATTTTAGGGTCACAAACATGCATGAAGGATGCTTCTGTTTAGCTGTGGGAAAGAATACAGGGAAAACAGCACAAAGTCAATAGTTTTAGCGTCCTTTCTCCTGTGGTCCATAGCAAAGACCTGAATTCTTCTCCCTCTGGAGTCAGTTGCAAAATTTTCTTTCTGGTTTTCAGCAGGACTAGGGTGAAACCAAAGTATAATGACAAGTCATGAAGGCTATATTAAAGACTCACGCATGCTCCATGAAGAAACAGCTGTGGTGGTTTAAGGGGTTCTTGCCTTGCCTGGCTGTCTTGCTCCTACCCTTCTGATGGAGGTTACTGCTCCCAAAATGGTGCCAGCAGAAGGGAATGTGAGATCATTCTCTGCTTTGCAGCCTTTGTATAACTCTGCTTTCCTGGGAAACAAGCCCACTGGCAGTTGGTGTCTGTGAACTGGAGCAGGCAAGCTGCTGAGAGACATACACACATGGCTTCTGGCACCTCCACTGTGGGGTGGCCATCTCCAACAGAAGGGCGGGCCAGCCAGATGGGGATGATAAGAAGCCCACAGCAGCAAGGTTTGTCAGAGCCCATTGTCAGAGCCTGTCATTATCTATTGTTCCCTTTATTGAATGCAGTTGTGCCTATTGCACGTCTTCATACTCAGTTCAACTTAAAAATTAGACCTAAAACACAATGGATGGAGCCTGTTGGTCAGGAAGTGTTTCTTTTTATACATTAAAATACATCAGGCTTTGTTGTTGTTGTTGTAGCAGCAATATCCTGATACACTTGCTGTGGTGATGGGTGTAGGAAGTTTCATTCTGAATATAGCTGGTCTTGCACTAGAAACTTAACACTTTGAGGCCTGGAAGTAGCCACCATACGTGAAATCTCAACTGTGATGGGGAAAGGCTGAGTTTTAAAAACCCCTTTGGAAGGCTATCATTAAACCAAATCTTACACAACTTTGGACTCAGAGAGATCAGTATTTGCATATATGTCCAGTGACGTTGATGGAGTTTATTCCCAGGGTAAGTAAAATCAAAAGTGGAACTTGCAACTACAAGCAAAACTGTCTGTACACTGTACTTCAGACAGATGATTAATGTAACAGCTCTGGTATAGAGTAGCTTTGTCTCCTTTAATGTCTTTTTTTTTTTTTTTCCTTGATGCTGATGTAGCTCAGCGTTTCTTCAGCTAAAAACCTCACAACCTCACAGCTCTTGGCATCCTGCCCCATGACATTTACCTGGAGCTCTTGCAGCCATTTTTGACATTAGTTTTACTGTTGAGCATATGATTGATCTTAGCTGGTCTCAAATGTGCTTATTATATTGTTTATTATGGCTCTTTTAAATCACTGTTATTTACCCATTTTGGAAGGTCTGTGTAATATATATCTCTATATCCTTCCTTTAGTTCTATGGACTATCACTAGGGGTTATGGGTTTTTGACCCTTACGAATTGTGAGGATCATTCCAGGGCAAAAAGGGGGAAAAAAGTATGGTGAAACATATTAAAGAATTACAGGCTGTGTTGTCTTTGTGAATGTAGTAGACTGCATAGATTTTTCTATTTTTCTTTTCATCTAGTGATGCTTTTACCAGCTGGTTAATTTATAAGTAAAAAAACCTTAAAGCATCCAGTAGTTCAGCCTCTCACTTCAAGAAGTCTTCGTAAATCATACTAATGTGGCCCATGGAAATTCACTTCAGATGAGAGACTATGGGGTAGAGGGAATGGGAGATCTGTCTTGGTACGCATTTATTACCTCTATTGTGGGTCTCATCCCAGTGGCAGGGACTCCTGCATGAAATGGAAAAGCTTAATTCACACGAGGTGGGTGGAACATATTAAAATACAGTCCACATTGTACATGGTTTAGGATGGGTGCATTTATAGGAAGAGGGGAATTTCCTCCTTTTGTCTCCAGGAATTTGTGACATGGTTTCATTTTTGTGATAATCAAGCATGTTCAGCAAATAGCATAAACATCACAACTGAAGTAATACCTCATCAAATTCTGTGAAAAGGATGAAGACATTTGGATGACACATAAATATAATAAGTTTTCAGCTACAGTATGCAGTGAACTATTTTCAATGGAAAATCAAGGCTTTCAATGCAATTCGTTTAGCATTTCCATTTTAACACATCTTCAAAGTCAATTGCAGCAGAATACATAAAGCTTAGTGTGCTTCTTCAAACCAAGATGCCAAATAGTAAAGAACTTCTGCAATGGAGCAACAAATCCCTTCAGGACGAAAATGCATTGGTACTGTGACTGATGACATGGCTTAAGGGCTTTTCCAGTTTGCTGTCAGAGAAAGAGGATGTCTTCATTGCAATTTAAATTCAGTGTAATTAACTGAAGTTCGATTTTGTTTGATATTTTTCCCTCCCAATTTACTTTAGTGTGGATAAAAGCAGCCCCCCCATGAAATGAAATGTGGGCAGTTTGGTACATGCTGATCCTGTGCTCAAACATGTGTTGTTTGGGGGGTTGTTTCTAAGGGGTTTATCCTGGCGGGTCTCTGCAAGAATTTGACTAATTTTACAGGGTAAAAATTCAGCACACAGGGTAGCTGGGAGAAGTCATTAATGACCCAGCAAGAACAAGGCTGGCAAAATTGTCCTGTTAGCAATAGAAACTACTAGCTAAAGCTTTAGCCTGTGCTTCCTCCAAGGAAACTAAGATTCATTTAAAAGGCACTAAATGCAAGCAAAGATCTTTATATCTAAGGAAGCCTTGACTCAAAGGCAACACTCAGGCTGTATGTTTTACAATAAGGAAAATCCCCAAGCATTTCTTTCTGAACTACTTATTTTTATTTCATTTATTAACGGTTTCACTGGAATTCCCTTTATAATCAGGTTTTGGGGAATAATAGTATCAAGAAAAAGCCAACATAAGCAAACTCCCATCCTGTCCTTTAAAAATAAAAATTAAAAATATAGTCCACCAATAACAGTTTGTTCTTTGGTAAGGGGCTAATGGGATACAGAACTTGGCATGCTGAAACAGCAACTGGAATGAAGATATTATCTTTAAAATCACCTAAATCTTGACTTCATTAAAACCTATTTAATAGGATCAACATTTTTTCCTGGCCAAAATTTCTTAAGTTATGTAATAAACTCTGTGTGCATTATCCTCCAGGGTTATTTCCACACTCCATTAACAGGCTATAGCAGGTTTTTAAAATATGCAGCATGTTATGGTGTGTACCTGGGAACAAGGAACAGAAAGTTCTTTTAAAGATTGTATGTACATATGTCTGTAGGCTGCATGAGCCTGCCTAAACAATTCACACCATTATCAAGAAGATCTTGGCAAAAACAAGAGAAAAAGAGATTCAGTAAGTTACATAATAAGCACATATCTCTTTCCTTTTTAAGCAATGGCTGCTTCCACTTAACAAATGATATTTGGAGCATTTCATAAAAGCTGCAAACAAAATCAATTCCCATGGCCTCTTCAGGCATGGAGCTGATTACATGTAGAATGGTAAAACATATACTTCATTTGCCTAATCTGCTGGGTCATTTCAGATATTTACATTCCTGGATATCTCAAAATTTATACTCATAAATATTTGATGGTAAGAGGTAGATACAGAAGGCATTAAGTTAGGAAGAAAAGTGGAAGGGCAAAAGGGCAAATAGTGTTCTTTTTTTCTTTTTTTTTCAGGCTGAGACAGACCTGACCATAGTGCGCCTTTAGGGAGTGATCCACCTGGAAACCTCCCCGATGAGGTACTGAATATGTACAGATCCCGTATTTCTGAATGCATGTGGATACTTCAGAATATTGGAGATGGTCAAATGATCAGACATGGGTGGGTAGAGGTGGGGATACCAGAATTCCAGCCTAGCCACTTTTCCCAGAAAGCTGTATTCACTTCTTCATCCTCAGATGCAGCAAAACTAAGATCTTTTGTGAAAGTTATAGAACAGAAAGAAATTGCCTGAATGTTTACAGAAATTGTTCACTTAGGGGACCAACGGGTGTTGAATATGACTCAAATTCCCAGGTGACTGAAGGTTTTGACCTAAACATTCAGTTCCTTGTAGAAGAAAAGCCCCACTGCAAGAGACCAAAAGGCGAGCCAGTTGACTGTCCCTTCTCTGGACAGTGGACACCCAAAGCAGGGGGCAAGAAGTGGGCAAGCATACACTCATGTTTCCTCCAGCACATCCTCCCCAGTTCTGGCAGTTGCTGCACAGGGACTTCCTGGCCCAGAGGCTACATTTGTGTTTTTGTGTTTAATAGCTCACTGTGGACTTTTCTTCCATGAATTGGACTAATCTCTCCAGTTATATTTTTGGCTTCCATAACATCCGATGGTAATGAATCCCACAGTGTAGTTATGTGCTCTGTGAAAATGCCTCTGTGTGTGCACACGTTTGCATGTGTTTTAAACCTTTTTCCTCCTCTCTCCGCATTTGGCAGTGTGAGAAACAAAGGAGGAATATCACATTTGCCTCCTCCCAGTCACTCAGGTTGTCACACTCAAAGTAGCCATGTTATCTCTTGTGCAAGGCAAGGGCTTCTCATCTACCAATAGCTATTTTTACCCAGCTTGCATCGCAGCCGAGCTTCCCTAGTTCTCCTTAATGCTGTTCCAAAATCAAAGATGTGGTGTATTTATATTAACATACCCCATTTTTGTATTGCCTTAGCTGATATGGCTATCTTGTGCTTACTCCTCAGCGGTCCTGTACTTTAGTTCAGTCAAATGCCATTATTTAATTATTTAAATGTAAATTGTCTCTGCTCCTTTAAGCACCATCTCAGAATAGCAGCTTTGAAAAATGCAAGGCAGGCTTGATGGGACTCTATGTTTTATGTGCTGAGTTAGCTCCTCTGCTAGCCAAGACAAAAAAGCTCTGGAAGCAAAGTGCTTTGTCAAGAGGGGAAGAAGTCTCTTCTATCCCTTTCCCACAGTTAAGAAACAGATTTTGTTAGGTTACAAGGAAAGTCACTTACATAATCTATGGTCAGAAAGTTGGGCTTGCATGCGTTTGGGTGACTGGAAGTAGAACAAAGCAAAACAAAATAAAAATTGACATTTCCCAGCTGACCCCAAAAAGAAAACCTCCCATTATGTTGGCACTTACAGCACAGCCACTGTGTAATTTGGTTTTGTACTGACTCCTTAAATTGAGATTATCTTTATATAACTGTCATTCATTTCTATATGAGTTTCCTCATAGAAAATGCATCAATGTCACAGTTCTCATATGTCTGGAAATACATCCCCCAATGCCTTTCCCTAGCTCTCCATAGCAGCCTGTTTTCCTTCTCTCCACAACACTGCTCTCTGCCCTGCTTGTATTTTAGGGGAGGAAATGGTGCATCTATCTTGCTTTGGGGAGAGTGGCTTTCCATCCTTTGGCCGTTGGACCTGGGTGGGAGAGGGTGTCACAGGCAGCTTTGAAGGACAGGGTTGCCTGGGCAGCAGGTGGGTCCCACGTTGGACAGGTCTCCTTGTAGGTTCTTGGTGTTTTGTTGTCTTAGCAATAGGACTGGAAACCCCCTGAGGTACCAGACAAATAGAGTTTCTTTTCCTGCCTTGATACAGGTGTACTCTCTCACTGCGAAAACCAGAAATAAATGATGCTTTAGGGATGGTGAACTCCTTTAGACCAGACCTGCTGATGTTGGCAGCTTCAAAAGCAGGGGTAAGTCTGATGGGCAGACTTGTTCTGCATGTGTGCAGTGTTTGTTTGGGGGGATTTCCAGGTGGGCAAAACACTGTATTTGCTTTACTGGGTATGAACTAGTGTTTTGGTGTTTGTTTGATTGGGTTTTTTGTTTTGTTTTGTTTGTTTAATTTTTATTTTTACTTCATGCCTGACAGTCTTGAGGAACTTTCCAGAATCCATGTTATAAACTATATATAGTCTTGATCTTCTGGGTGGTGAGTTAGCTGTGTGCCAATGTGTCCATGAGCTTCTGACCGTGTCTAGAAGCAATCCATGGGTCAGTGAGTGCGTCTGTGTGGGACAGGCAGGATAAAACACATTCTGCAGAAATCCCTGTAAACATTACCCAACTTTTATCCTGGAGTCTCTTCAGAAGAGAATTACCTGTGTATACTCATGAGCTGTCCTTAAGAGCATCTCAGTGAGCTCCTCTAGAAGTCCAATGAAGTCCAGTACTATGTATTTTTTGTACAGACACACTTCAAGCTTTTGATTTGTGCAATTGAAGACTTACATCACAGCTACAACAAAAAAACATATTATGATGGAAGGCCAGGAAAGCAATCCCTCCAATCATGTCGGGCTTGTGTGAAATTTTTCCTGGTCTATAAATCAAAGTGGTTACCTACTACTTAGGAATATTGACTTCAATAAAGCCTTCAGGTGCAAGCTCTGTACTGTGTTGTTACGCATTTCAGCCCACCAATAGCATGATGGTATGTCCAGTATATTAACCTAACAGAAAGGTGTAAAGTTCATTTCCTTACTGGTCAGAATTTGGAAACCAGTAAGCTATTTTAATGATGCCTTATTATCTTTAGTTATATGTAAACATGAATCAAATTAGTATCTTTAGCAGACAAACACAATGAAAGGTTTAGCATATATACATTTGCGTAGTATAAATGGAAGGAATAGTATAAATGCAATAGCAATATATAAAAATATGTATCTGTTTATATGCTAAGGTTATATGCATATGCTTATATGCATGTAAGTCTAAATGCATTAGGTATATTTATATATTAAAAATATTTGGTATATAAAAGTATTAGACATTGTTACACTCAGAAAATGCTTAATTCGTCTGCAAAACTTTAAGAAATCCCTACATAGCATTATTATAGACAACAAAGATTGATTTCTGCTTCTGATATGAAAGTCTATGAGAGGACCAGAGGAGAGATTTTCAGAGTCCCGTTAGAATACATCTAAACTCAACTGTTGTAAAAGGGAGAGAAACTATCCTCAGTGTGTGCAGCAGAACATGTAATTGGTCCCTAAATTCTCCACTTCATGAGTGCAGATTGTTTACGTAAACTCCCTGTGCCTCTGCCTGTAGTCCTAATAGCTCCTTGCTCCACAGCTTCCACCCTTACCACACTACAATTACCTTGCATTGGAAGCATGCTGCCCTGTTCTCCTTGCCCTCTTTGGCACTTTGAGGGATCTCCTCATGAGATTCCTATGTCAGACAGTCTTCTTCAAATGAAGCTGCCGCCTTGCCTGGCTCCCCATACATTATGCACACTTGCTTGACCACCTGAAGTCTGCGTTCTGCCTTGCAGGGTTTGTGCTGTGCAGTGTTGAGCACTCCCACGAGTCTGCAAGGAGAAAGGCCCACTGCCTGGGAGGTACTTGATCATACATGAGCCTACCAAAGTGCTCTTTCAACTTTCTTGAGTGGAAGTGGCCCATTATCTGGCACATTTTGGAGATGCATGCTTTTTGTTTCTCCTGCCCTCAGCTGTGTTTTGGAGCAGCACCTAATTTGGCATGTTAACTTCCACAAACTCATCATGAACCTTTGCAATCATTCTTTCTTTCTTCCTATCCTTCCTCTTTCCCTCCCCCATTCCCAAACTCCCTTATTTGCAATTATAGTCATATTTAGTGAGGAGCAATGGCTTTTTAATTTTCCACCAGAAATGGAAGCGTGCAATTATTATGCAAAGCAGCTTTCTTTTAATTCCCCAAAATTTCCGGTGTACACTGTAATCAGTCATTTTCTACTGTACGTTTTACTGTCTGAAATTGTAAGCCTAGACCATTAGAAAAGCATAATAAATAATTCAGTGATTTCCTTTCAGCTTCATACTCTATTTTGCTGAATCTGTTTGGAGGTGTAAATATCTCTCTGGAGGGGGATAATTTTAAGTTTAGTTTTCTAATTTGATTAAGGAAGTGGCGCCTGCCTGTTTCATCTACAGGCAGGAATTTGAGTGCACAAGGGAGATGTTTAGGTATCTGTGTAGGTGTGTTTAATATGTTCCGCCTAATTGTATTTCCTTTTCACTAAATAAGAAAAGATGTAATGCAATGGGATTTATCTTCCCATTTCCTCCCACCTCCTTTTTCCTGGTTTTAATTGTCTTGTTCCTCACAGCCACAGCAGCATGCCCTGGTAATGGATTCTGGCAGATAAAGGCACGTCCAGGCATAGATGGCTGTGGCCAGTGTGAGGCTTCAGCCCAGTGGCCTCATCCAGGTGTCACCTGGTGAGTATCCCCCAAGGCTGCACATGAGTTCTCTGTCAAATGCGACACAATGCAAGTACCATGCTTGAAAACAGACTGATCTGTCTTGTAGTGATTTTACTGCCTCTGAGAAGAAGAGATGGCTGCATCAAAGTGTACAGTCTGTTCTCTCCATCTCATGAGTAAATGAAGGACCATCTTACGTGAACAAGTCTTTAAAGAAAGAAACTTCCTTCTGCTTCCATATGGAGTTGTGGCTAGCATTTCAGTGTAACAAAAGAACAGATTTCACTTAGCAGCTTTTTGGAAATATTTCAACATAATTTGAAGAGGTGAATGTGATAATTCATTAGAAAAAAAATGGCCATGGGATATGTTAAAAAAAAAAAAAGAGAGAGAGAGAAAACAGTACATAGCTACAGAGAAGTACAGGTGGGCTTAAAACTGTCATTTTTTTTTTTTTTTCTTATGTAAGCTAAGGGTTCTTGAGTTTGTTTTTGGAGCCTGTGAGAAGAGTTTGTTTTATTTTTTCAAGCTTTTTTTTTTTTTTAAACCTTGAGAGCTCTAAACCCCAGGTCTTCAAAATAAAATACAAAAATGGAAATCTTCATGCACTGTCTTGGTTTCTGTAACTGGAGTCTGAAAGGGAGTGGGGGCGAGAGCAAACACTGGCTGGAATAGTTGCAGTGAGATTGCCAATGTTGGCGTTGCTCTTCTGTGGAGAGCAGGAGGGGGTGTTAGTGTGGGTAGGCATCTTCCGCAGACTAATCCTTGTTCATCTTTGCTTTTGTGGAAATTGAAAGGGCAGATGTGCCTAGCCCCAGTTTCTGATTTTGCAATTCCTATTCACCTATGTGGTCCTCCTGGAAAATTCTGTTGCCACCAAAATAAGCAAGATTTATTGGACCATATGTGTTTTCAAATGTTTGCTCTCTCTGCTTCTGCAGATATCACAGTATCACAGTATACCAGGTTGGAGGGACCTCAGGGATCATGTCATCCAACCCTTTAAGGTAAAGAATACAGGTTAAATGAGCTGGCCCAGCACCTTGTCAAGCTGAGTCTTAAAACTGTCTAAGGTTGAGGAATCCACCACTTCCCTTGGAAGACTATTCCACTGTCTAATAGCTCTCACTGTGAAAAACTTTCCTCTGAAGTCTAATTGGAATCTCCCCTGGAGCAACTTGTATCTATTCCCTCTTGTCTTTTCTATGTGACTCCTTGTGAAAAGGGAGTTTCCATCCTCTTGGTAGCCACCCTTTATGTACTGGTACATGGCAATAAGGTCCCCCCTGAAGCTTTCTCTTCTCAAGGCTGAACAAACCCAGTTCTCTCAGCTTCTGTTCATATGGCAGGTCTTCTAGTCCTTTAATCATCCTTGCAGCCCTTCTCCGGACCCTCTCCAGCCTGTCCACATCTTTTTTGTATAGCAGATATCATGACCTTACGTACTTCTGTTGAGTTTTGAAATGTAAAGGTGAAAAACAAGGTTTGTAGCAGTGTTGCTAATATCTGAGCACACAAATTTCTCATACATACAAAGCAGTTTTGACCAATTCCTTATTTTATTCTGTAGTCTTGTGAAGCAAAATCCTGTTAATGCACACCCAGACCTGCTTTGTGACAGCTTCTCCCCAAACCATTCTGAACTTTTCTGAGATAGAGTTCTGCAGTAATTCCCAAAAGGTGAACTGGTGAGGGCACCATGGACAGCATTCAATTTGTGTCCCGTCTACTTTGCCTCTCCTTCTTATGGGGGAGACTATGTAAGGCTGCCCTGAGGCTGAATAATCCAATTTTACTTACATTGCTCAGCCTATACTGTGTCCAGCTTAGTGACCTCCATCCACACCACAGCTTGATAATCCTGGTGACCAAACAAGAGAAAGACTATTGCCTTCCCCTTCCACTTTATCTAGTGCCTGTACTGCTGATAAGCTAGTCACTCTTGACCCTGGATAAAATGCTTTTTGAAGAGTAATTAAAACATGCCTCAGTATTACCTTAAAATGTAAAGAAAGCCTAAATTAAAGCATTTTGGAAAATGCCCCAATACTACTGCAGGTAGAATATTTTTTTTTTCTTATTCATCACTAGGTCATCAGACGACCTGAGGGCTTGAAGGGGGTTGTGACTATGGCCCCCCACTTTATTCTGCCCCCCAGTGCTGCACTATGGTTTACTTCCATGTCTCAACACTGACAGCTTGTATATTCTTGGGTTCACAGGCATAAAATGTTAAGAGAAGAGCATAGCATTCTTCACCCAGGATGACCCATCCTGGGGATTAATGTGCATTTTTGGGGATAGTGCTTGACTCACCACAGGTTGTAGCGTGTTGTTTCCAGTCCTTTCATTTCCTTAGCAGGTATGGTCAAAAGCAAATTAGCTGGGCACCTCCACCTGCTATAGCATTATTTAAAATGAAGTGCTTCTGAGTGCCTTTAGTGAGGAACCTGGGCCAGTTTGAGGTGTGCTCCAAGCATCTTTGGCAAGTGGGGCACTCCAGGGGATTTAAGATCAGTGGAGTTTAAGTGACAGCTAAACGAACCAGAGTAGGATAGGGCTTGAAGCAGGGTGCATCTATAAAGTCCAAACAAATTTGAAGAACAGTCATCCTATGTGGAGGAGGGAGGGGAGGTGTGGAGGAAAGTGTTATTGGGCCATAAACTATAGGTAGGCTTAAATTCTTTTTGAAACCAGCCCTTTGTCATGGGGTGGTTGACTCTACAGGTTTTGTCAGGGTCTTGAAAATAGCCTGTTTCTGAGGAAGAGAACTTCCTTCAAGATCTCACCCATTATCTTCCTTTTCATGAACCTTTGTATTTCTTGGTTCTTCACGGGACTAAAACCAGACATGCAGAAGCACTATGAAAAAAATGCAACTGCAGCATTCTTGACATGACTTGACATGTGGGAGCAGAGAGATGGGGAACCTGATAGGCTTCCAGACGTGTCCTGCAGACTCAAGAAGTGCAAGCAGCTGGATAAGCATCTGAACTTTTGTGTGTTTATCTGAACTGAACTCGAACTCCAAGCCATTTCAGTAATTAGTAGCATGGCTAATAATTACTAGAATGCTTTTTAAAATTGGAAAGCAATCTCAATAATGAATTAATTAACAAAAAGACATAAACAAAACCTCTTACTTAAATAGTGTTGGCCCAGGAGTTTGGAGCAGACATTCTTCTCAGCAGACAGTCTAGAAAAACCTTTGAAGGAAAAAAATTAATTACTAATTCTCTGCTGCTTTAAAACTGTTTGGGAACTATGAAGCTGGGAAAAAATAAAAATATTTGATAAATAGAGAGACAGCAGATCTGATTCCAGCCCTTGTATATTTTTGGATACCAACAGCAATACTATGAAGTTACCTGCTGTAGTGGTGTGAAGCCAGTATAAAACCAGATGATGCCTGATAGTTCTAAAGGTGGAGTTATATTATCAAAAGAAGGGCAGTGAAGAGAGGCTCATTACTGTGAAAATGTTTAGGATCCTGCCTAGGAACAATATGGTTGGCTTTCTCAGTAAAATGCATTACTTAAATTAATAAAGACTTTTTGGTCATGTAGGATTAGTTGTAATTTACTACCTCTTTAGCAACGTTAAACTTTAACATGATAAGAGTGTCGTGAGCAGAGAGAACAGTTTCCACCCACATGGATAAATATTGATCTCAGTGATAAAGAAGAACAAATATTCTGATGGAGTGGTAGGAAAGAAATTGAACCTGATATGGGAGCGTTATTTTTACTGTGCAGTAAAAGAAAGTTAGTCTTTCAACTAAGAACAGGGAAGGGCAAGAGGGTTGCTTATCAAAATGTTGTTTACAGGACAATAAATTCTCTTATTTCAAACTGTAATATTTACCTATTGGTTGTGCGCAAAACCAGAGATGACCAGGGTGAAGTTCTGGTCGCAGTGATATAAGCGGCAGCTTTGCTGCGGTCTTCAGTGGGTGCAGGTATTTAGAGCTGGAGCACTGTGCAGACTCTCTGATACCCTGTGGAGGTCTCATGTCAGCAAATGGCTTCTTTAAGTCCTTCCTCAGTCAATTTCTGCTTGATACTAAGCATGCACTTCTCTGCTCTGATGAACCTGGTTTGGGGGTTGATGACTAGTCTGACATTTTAGAAAAGCTTGAATTGCTAAGGTACAATAGGCTTT
>WEIS01042944.1:1997-18867 GCA_013389965.1 Todus mexicanus
ATGTGCATGTAAACTGCAATTAATTTTTATCGGCAGCAAAAATACAGATGAGATAGATTTTGTCCCAGCATTTGTAGCATTTTCCTATATTTTGCAAAGCTACCTTAGAGACAGTAGGACTTCGCTACTTAATAAAAAACCAACCCACCCAAACCACAGGCTCTGAACTACAATCTCTTCCTATCTGACTAAGCAAGAAGAATTTAATAAGAGGATAGTTTAGGATGTCATGACTGCTACCAAAGTAAAACACTGGCTGATCAAAATAAAGTATTAAATTAAGGAAAATATAAGTCACTAAATCACTTGCTGTTGAATCTCTTTATCATCACAATCTCGTTACCTTTATTTCCTCTTATAGCTGACCCAGCCTTTGCTAATGTGCTAGGGGGGGAACTGGCTTTGGATACCCACCTTCAGCCAGAGCCTGAGCTTCAGAGGCAGAAATTTACTACCACTTTCATTATCCATTAAGAGCCACATGCAACTATGGGATCACACAGATAATCACAATATGCTGTACAACGGTTTATTAATTTTCACTGTATCTGTAGTGGCCCAAATATGAAATAATAAAACTTTTTCTGCAGGTTAGACTTCCTTGCTGCAGTTAGTGGAGGTTGATTTCTAAAGACCGTGTGTGAAAAATACATACACAGACTTAATAAATACACATAGACTTCTCTGTGGTGGGAGGCATTTGTAATCAACATTAAGAAATGTCTTCTAGTGGAACTGCATGTTAGTCTGGTTTGCAAAGAGTTAAATATTTACATAATCATTCTACACAAAGTATGATTTTTCAGAAAGCAGTTTCCTTCAACTGTCTTTTACTAGATATAATGTATTTTTAAGGTCTCATCCTTCAACTCGCACAGGCTGATCATCCTTCAATCTCTTCCAGTGCCTTAAACAGCAGCTACCACACCGTGGTACGATTTTGCCACTGACTATCAGCAGTACAACACAAGACTCTGAACATGAATTTTAAAAGATTTGTTAACACTAGTAGAAAAAAAAAAGCAAAAAAAGCAAAAAAAGCAACCTAGAAACCTGCATTTCCCACACAATAATGATGTCATTTTGCAGCAACTGAAACCTATTCAAGGAATAGAAATTCTGTCTCCAATAACTCACCGAGTCAATTACACAGGAAAGTACTGTAATGGGCTGTCCCCCGTCAAACAGCTCACGTACTCGACTTCCTTCTCAATTACCAACTTGTCTGCATTGCCATCTGTAAAAACGAACGCATACCTTGTGCTGCCAGTTTCTGCTCTTGCACTTCCATTAGTGGAACTGGCTGCAGCTGCTCAAGAAGAAAGCCCTGATTGTCTTTGTTTTCCCCCAGCGTAGCACCATTTTTCTCCCTTCCTCCTGTACGTCAACTCCAGGTAACGCGTTATCTTTGCTGAGGTGTGCTCGTGAGTGTTTAAACTATGATCCACCTAAATTTGTGTCTTGTTTCCTTCTTGCAGTTTATCATCTAACACAGTAAAAAGCTGCCAGCAGCAACATCTCTCAGCGTCTTCACCAGAATTACGATGTTAGTATTGCAACAGGTTTTATCAGGCCATTTCAGGTACTGCTGTAAAAATAGCTATGTTTTTGGCTAAACGTCTTCCTGCTTTTCTAAATCAGCTTGACCACTCGGGTAATTTTTAAACAGCATTTATATGGAACAATCAAAAATAAGATTAAGAAAAGAACATTATGTCCTACAAAAAATGCTTAGGTAGATACATTAGTGTGCCTAAGCAGAACAGAAGGAGCCTGGCACAAGAACTGTGGTCCCCTTTCTCCGCATTGCTGAAACAGGTTTATACAGCAGCTCCGATGCTGAACGGCTGCCTGAAAACTCAGCACTCGTACACACAGATCGCTGCTCCTTTCCGCCGTGTGCTTCCGAACGAGCTCAGTTGTTGCTAGAGAACAAATCTAAGTCGTTATGAGTCTCTTGCATTTTTTCAAATGAGAAACACAACATCAATAGTCTAAAAGGTACAAAATCAGACTTCTCTTCTGCTGATCAATGACTGGGTAAAAGTAAGACCCTCCAAACTAAGCACACTAAAAGAGACATCAAGAAAATTGGAAATGTTTCTGACTCTTTCATTTCTTGGCACAAGGCGAAAATATCCAGGCCTTGCTGTCTCAAACGGGGAATCTAAATCAATGGTTAGACTTTGCTATAAACAGACTTACTTTCTGAGATAAAAAGCCAGTTATAAAGGTGCCTAAACACAGAATTAGGTGCTCAAGATTAGGCATCAATACCCGAGGATTTATGTTCATGAAGGCACGCCTTGTATCCTTTCTTTCATGAAGTAATCTCACTCATCAAATGAACAGATGAAAATGGAGCAAAGATACGTCCATATTTCCTTAAACACCCCTAACTTTGACGTGGTCAAAGAACCAGACTGCTTTTGCAGATCTCAGCTAAGAGCCAAGATGTAACTCTACATGTGATAGTAATTGAGGGTCCCAATCCTGCAAGTGCTCTGCTGTAAGCATGAGCACAAAGCTGCTGGAGCTCTCTCGGCTTCTGGTATCTGTTCCCACTTCCACAGAAATCAGATGGGCAAAATTAAGTTTTGAGGTAAAAAAAAAAAAAAAAAAAATCGCAGACATTTAAAAAACATTCCCTGACCTTATTAAAGTCCACGTGATCTCTATTTATATAGAAAATGGCTCAGAAAGCCAGCAGCTGAGAGGAGGAACTCTCATTTGTAGATTTTGGCTGAGGGCTGCCAAAATCAGCAGGGGAAAGGCTTCTCAGGGGTAAAAATTTCAAAAGCCATTAAATGTCTTAGAAGTTGCAGTCCCACTCACTTTTGATCACCTCCATCCTCCCACATTTGCACCCCAAATCTGGAAACTAGATTGGAAGAATAACTTCTAATTCAAAATTACAAAACGAGAGCCTAAAGTTTTCATAGAAGCCTTCAGGACTCAGAGAGGAAATGTCAATTAGGTGTCTACTTCTTGGTGAAAACCAGTGAGGTAACATTTACCTGTTACTTGTACTTTAAAAAATTCCCCTTAGGACCATTAATTTCAATTAAAGAGAAAAATAAAACACAAAAACGTTTCATATGGGCAACTATAACTCATACACTTGTTCAGGAACTGAAGTAACTATAATTTCAGTCTCACACAGTCCCTGTGTGAAAGGTGTTACCAGGGCGGGATCCAAAGTGGACTATGTCCACCTATTATTTTCAGTACCCCTAGGACTGGACTCTTACTGCAAATCTTAAGTGCTGTTGCTAGAATGGCTTCCATCCAGAAAAATCAGCATTTGCCAACCCATGCCACACAATAACTATAGTTATTTCCTATTGTGAGCTTAGGGAGAAACTGCGGTATCCCAGATACCACAGTGCGGTAAATATTGAAGAGCAGTGCCCTTTTCATAATGGACATTGTCATCTAATCCAGTCCATTCCTAACACTTCCAGATAACACGACAGTAAGGCAGAGTCTGTGTCTAAGTAGTTGCTTCTAACATAAGTATCTTACTCTGTTCTGTGATTTCCTTTTTGTTAAGAAGTAAGAATGGACCAGAGCTGTGATCAACCCCAACACACATCTAGGGAGGTATCTCCTGAAAAAAAAAAGGGGGTAAAAAAAACCCCAACACAAACTCGCCCATATTTGTATCTTTTAAAGCTAACATATCTAAAAGTGCCAAGAGCCTCCCAGGCTGCATTGGGCAAAGCATTCCCAGCAGGTCGAGGGTGGTGATCCTTCCCTCTGCTCAGACCTGGTGCGGCCACATCTGAAGTGCTGTGTCAGTGCTGGGCTCCCCAATAGAAGAAAAACATGGATGTACAAAAAAAGAATCCAGTGAAGTGCCACAAAGATGATAAAGGGACTGGAGCTTCTGTCACACAAGGAGAGGCTGAGAGCTGTGGCTGTGCCGCCTAGAGAAGAGATCTTATCATTATGTAACTTGAGGGGGGAAGTAAAGAAGTCAGAATCAGGCTTTTCTCAGTGGTGCCCAGTGAGAGGACAAGAAGCAAAGGCACAAACTGAAATACAGGAAATTCCAGACAGACATAAAGGAAAGGTGGGGGTTTGTCTTCTTCTGTGAGGGTGATTGAATAAAGGAATAGGTTGCCCTGGGAGGCTGCAGACTGTTCATCCTTGGAGATACTCAAAACCTGACGGGACACAGCCCTGAGGACTCTGCTCTGGCTGACCTTGCTTGGTGCAGTGGGGTTGGACAAGACAATCTCCTGAGCTGCCTTCCAGCCTCAAGGATTCTGTGAATCTTTCTTCAGTGAGAGGCTGTAGATTTGCTTGTCACTTTTTGTTCTATTAATTTTTATCCATTTTAGCCTTAATTCCTATTCATTTGCCTTGGAAAATAAAATACTTTCAATTTCATGGCTAAACCACTATTAATTAAAATAGATCAACATCCAGACTGAATGTCACAGATTGCAGTCTGCAAAACTGTACAGCTACTAAAAATGGAGAAACCTACTTTTAAATGCCAGCATAAAAAAATTCAGAATGTTTACAAGGAACTGAGTGCAGATTCTAACACAGGTTTTAGAACAAATATTCTCTGCTTACTCTTTCCTATCAACATCCCGATGCCTACTCATAAATGAGACTCAATATAGGGTGCTGTATAGACTTCCTTAAAAATACATTAAGATGAGAAGGAGAAGAGAACAACTGTTCTACGTTTTGGAGAGATTTCTCCTTAAATAGTGTTTATGTACTGCAAGCATCCCTTCCATAAACAAACCAGGTCTTTGGAACAAGTGAACACAATCTCTGAAGAATCTTTACCAGCTTCTATTTCTGGTACATGATGCACTGAGAATTTTAGGCCAACATGGGCATATGGTCTCCTAGTTTGATAGGAAACATTTCATGGAATTCAAGACAGAGCCACAGCATAATGACTGAAGACCTTAAAATCTATGATATAACATAAGGTTAAAAAAAAGAAAGAAAAAAAAATAAAATCAGTACTATCAGTACTGGAGGCAGAAGGAGCATGTAAAAGCGCAAGAAAAAGGAAAGTAACTGGTGTGCACAAAGGAATACTCTGAATCCCTTATTAATCAAGCTTAACCTCATTAACTGAACTGCTTTAACCTCTTCTTTTTTCCTAGGAGAATCACCCAGTAAGGAAATCAATTTTTTTATAATAAAGGAAAAAACCCACACCAACAAAAAAACCCCAAACAATATTTATCTTAATAACATTCATTCAGGATGTGGAGTTTTTCTGCCTTTGCAGCCCAAGAAACCAGTATGCCCTCTGTTCTTTTTATTCTCATTCCCATCTGCACAGAGAGAATACTGTACCTGCACAGCAACACTTCCAGTATCCCAGGTCTAACTTTTCTCTTACGTTTAAGATAGTGGTTCTTAAATTGCTTAAGACACCAGCTTCAAAATCTGCATTGTCAGAATCACTCCTACGGAGTGCATTTCACTGGGGGAAATGCTTCTAATGCAAGTGGCAGGGTGATCTTAGTGTTAGGGGCAGTCATTCTCTTAAATGGCACGAGCCTGACAAGAGCAGTTTGAGAGAAACACTTAACTTAGCGGGGTTTTCCATCATGAATTCTGCATGTCAAGGAAGAAATGCACCCAACCTGTCACATATTCAGGCTTCACTTCAGAGTATTGTGAAGGATTGGAAAAAGGTACTCAAAAAATCAAGCACCAGGCTGGCAGGAGAGGCACGGTGAAAACCGTCCTGCAAACCCACAGCTAACTTATTTTTCACATCCTTTGGAGGCTTCTTAAATGACGTTGACGGCACAGGAATGCCTTGTAAAACAAGCCCTCTGCTTCCTTTCTAAAGTGGCGGTAGTGAAACAGCTCCGCAGCCTCGCTCGCAGACATCCATGTTGTAACTGGAGAGGCAAAGACCATTGGGTTGCCTGAAGATGTTCATGCAGCGCTACGAGACGGACTCCAAGAGGAACTGTTGGTCCCGTTCTACTGATCAATTTCTCAGACTTTGCTATTTAGGCAAAAAATGTCAAGATACGTTTTCCCTTTTACCTTCCACCTGTTAGTATCAAAAGTAATTTGACTTTGAAACCAGCCTCCAGAAGGCCCACGTACACAGCTTTAAAATAAAAAGAAACCTTTAAGTTTAGACATGCTGCACAAAATCATAGCAGCTTCTTGTGAACAGGCTATATTCAAAGCCGTTTCTGTCTTACTGATGGAACAAAACCCCTGACAGTCTTAAGAATTCGCTTTTCAGTTTAATTCAAGTTTTCCTTAACAGTGAATGTCAAATTGTTTTCACTCCCTTTCTTTATCACCTGTTGGAATCTTTAAAAGCGAAAAGGAAAAAGACATACACCAGAAAGGAGTACATTTATAACGACATGCCTTTTCTCTAGGAGAAAAAAAAAATAACCTTCGATTTCACTAGCATCTTTGCCAAAAGCCCTCTTTCAGGAACCGAAAAGAGAAGGGCCTTTATTTCCTACATATATTTTATAGGAAACATTTTTTGGTTCTGTGTCATAGACTGGGATTTCACACCTTAGTGGCTAGTCGTATGGAAATGGACATGGCTGTGGAAACTTCATGGCTGCGAAACCCTGATAGTAAAATCAGCAGGAAGATGAGGAAGGTGTGGGGAACACTGAATGATTCATGCGGTAACAACCTCTAGACTCTTTGAGGAGATTTTGGGATGGCTGCCAATGCTACCTGTCTATGACCAGCATCCTGGTTCCTCTAAAAGCAGGCTTTAAATCTGGGCATGATACAGAGGGAGTATTGGTCTTTTGAATAATGTCCACATATGTAAGTGGATGTGACATGTATGGATTTTTATAAGGAAAGATCTTTCCAAAATTGGGTCGCAATTACCAGTGAGTTATACCTCCCAGAAATAATTCCGAAAATGTAATACCAGGCCCTGTTTCCTTTATTAACAGCAGTCTGAGTTACTGAGGGAACAACTTCCAGAAGTTATTGCAGGGCAATGTAAAGCTAAGCATCTTAGCTACGACACTCAACAAATCGGTGTTTTGTAACTAACTCTTCCTTTGCCAAACCAAAGAACAAAACCTCTCCTATTTCATTTGCAGGGTAACTCCACCTATTGTAAAAAGCACAAGCATAGCAGAAGATGGCAGAAAACCGAGAGAGCTAGCAATAATTTGACGCTGGTCTGGTTTAGACATTGAAGAAGAAGAAGATAAAAATCTGACTTGGTTTTCACTATGGTAAAGGATAATTCTTGGCTGATTTTACTATAGCCTTGCCACCTACCTTTGGAGCTCTGGCACATGTGGCACTACCAGGGCAGATGAGGTAGATTTATCTTCAAGATGGCCTATCTATTTTTGCATTTCAGCAACGAGAGCCCTAGCACTGTAGCACATACCGCATCCAGAGCCGGGGCTGTGATTTCTACTACATTTCAGTGATTAATGGCCTCATAATGGAATACAAGTTTCCTACAGAATGTTGCAATCTCCCTACAAATTTGGCCTTGTCTGCTATTTATTGGAAGGTTGTAGGAGCAGGGAAAGACCAGTGTTGCTGAAAGCGCTGGGTACAGTCCCAGGTACCGAGGCAAAGGCGTGCAGAGCAGCTGGGCAGCGCTGAGTGCAGCCAGGCTGGGCTGTAACAGTCAGCTGCAGTCACTAGAGGGTACTGCAAGGGCACCTAAAGGGTGCTGCTTCCATGGCAGGGGGGCAAAGGAAAACATTGGGAAACCCTGCCACAGGCAATATCACTCCACAACTGGAACGAGCTATTTTAAAGACAGGTCTGCCTTAAAAATATCTAATCTCAGGCCTAATTTTGAAGCGTTTCTGCGAGAACTATTTGCGCGCGCACACACACGCCACCAATAAGCCAAGCAACTCATGCCTTTATGGTTCATTTTTAAATCCAGTGCAGCCTGGGGATTGTGAGTCACACAGTCCCTTCTTACGCAAAAGGCGAAACAGCTACAAGGAGAAGAGTGAGAATGAAATTCCTATGGTTTTAACAGCAGTTACTCATCGAAGGCAAGATGGGGATCCCCTTGTTTACGCCCAGTGTCACATAAGATTACAGGGCTATTTAAGTAGTAAGGTAGTTAAAAAAAAACAAACAGAAAGAATCTCAGCATCTGACTTCAGAAGACATCATTAGTGAAGCACTAGAAAAAATTACCAATCATCTAGTGAAAGAATCTTAGCTGCTATTTCACCTGAGTTTATGCACTAAACGCTGCTTATTCCATGCAGAGTAAATAAATGCCAGGAAATCTACTGCACATACTTCAATATTCTGGCATTTTTAAAACACACAACCCTTTTCATGCATGAATATCCCTTCATGTGTCTGCTGGAGTTTCTGTGCTTTGCACGGACTAGCAAGAAGTGATGTTGGATGATGCTGGCGTTATGCTCTTAAATTCTACCAGATTTCAGGAATAATTCTGACCAACTGGTGCATTCCAGACTTTATTGCCCATCTTTCTTTTTCCATATCTTCCACCAAGCAACGAGTTAATAAGAAAATAGGAAGAAAATATGTGTGCGATAGCACAGCATTCCAGTGAGACACAGAAGTGGACAAATAATACAATAGTTTGGTCTACCAAGCAAAAACGTTAACAATAACTACATTTACTTTTCACTCTAGTTAAATGTGAAAATTTAAAGTAAGAAGTTTCTGTATTTTAGTCTCAGACAGTTTTGGGCCACACTGAATGTTAAATAAACTATTATTTAATCAAATACAGGCATATTAGTCTCACTCCTGCTGACAACTTCAATTAGAATATTTTTGCTTCACACACACACACGAAAAGAAAAAGCTCATGATCTTTAAACTAATATGGCTTCTGCACAACATCTGGTTACAATTTTTTATATATTCAACCATCAAACTTCTATCTCCACAAAACAGTTTACTCAAGATTTGTTTTAATTATCCTGCCTTGCAAGCTTCATATGGCTTGGTAAAGGGGGTGAAAGGACCGTTCACGATGCAGACAGATGCAAACTGAAAAGGACTGTACATTGAAAGATGCGTTTGAAAATCTGTTTAAAAATGAAAAAAATCCTTTCGATCATTGCCAGGAAACAAGTGCTACTTTAACTGTTTCATTCCACAATACCTCTTGGCTTTTCCATTAGCAATTTTAATGTTTTTCTTGGTTGGATTCTAGGATTAAGGCAATTTTTATTAGCACTTCCATTGGAGCCATACAAGTTGCAAATACATCTTTTCTCTTTTTCTCGCCAATGTCACAGTGGGATCACTAGATTTTCAAAAGTGCTAGTTTAAAACAGAAAACATAGCAAAGAAATCATTTGAATGTGTTAAAAGTAGAAATAAAAATCAATTTTATAGCAGCACAGAAAAGCCTTGCTCATACAAAAAGAAATGTACTGCATTTTAAGCATGGGAGAAATCTAATTTATTTTCATAAGCTTATTCACCTGTGTAAAGTTAAGCACATCCATAAGCTTTTTCAAGATTGGACCTAAGACAAAAATTAAGAAAATGCTTGGGGTTCTGGTTTTATGAAGTGTTAGAGCCTCAGTCAGCCAGAGAGACATAACTGTATTTTCCTTAAATGAGTCTTGGGGTGCTACACCAAATCAATGAATCATCACTACAGATAGAAACTGTTTGTCCTGACATGGTGGAATCACTGCAAACTTTGGAGGACATGAAACTTCATATTCATTTATTTACATTACATATATGGATTAATGGGAAAACATTATGGGAAGTTATTATTTATTTTATGAGGTAACTGCTTTGAAATCCAGTAAATGAAACTGCTTTTTCCTGTTTTTCAGTCAGTCAGTCATTCCCCATCATTCCAAGGTAGGATATTCAAGGAAACTTCATGGTTTCCTTCTGGAGGTTTATTCTGATGGAAAGTGTGGATTAGTTTAGAGACGGAATGTCATCTTTTAAGATCTTTTTTTTTTTCTTTAAAATGCTCCAAAGAAGCCAGCAGAAGATATAGCTCCAGAAACACAACTTATAACCATGACCTGCTGATAAACAGCTGAGCTTCACTAGCTCCAATTCCCAGTCAGAAACTCTCTTGAGGTCATTACTGTAGCAATATGTGCAGATTTTTTTTGAAAAAATATTTTTAATGAAAAAAAAGTATTTGCGTATTAAAGAGCAACTGTAGAGATGATTTTATTTTGGTTCTGTGAGATATGCTGCTATTAAACCCATGATACAGTCATGTCTCTGAATCGGTGACCATCAGCCACCGATGGGTCAAAACACATGAAAAAAACCCACAAACACTTTTCAGTCCATGGCCAAACACACCAAAAAGCGTCTAACCCCTGGAGCCTACTTAATTAGTCAGGAGGATCTCTGAGCAGGCTATCTCAGTAAACTCTGGGCATTGCCTCCACTGGGACTCCAAGAACTGCTGAAACAGTTCCCTCTGTTACAGTAATATTTGATACTTTGCATGCAACCAGAAACAGGAAAATATGGAAGAATGCAAAACTCTAAACAACTTGCAAATTGCTGACAAAAAGTCACGTTTTTTCACAAAGCCATGGTTGGCCCAGAGGATGATGGAGATGAAGTTTTCTTTTATCTGAACCAGCCTTTCATTCTCAGGTTCGAAATCTTGCGGTTGCACCACAGATGTGACTGTTCCTCCTAGGTTACAGTTACCATCTCGGCAAATCAGCAAAAAGGACTTGCTGGGTTCACGCTGATTCAAGTAAGAAAATATGAATTGTCACTATCCTCACCGACGCAGCCTGTGAACAAAGGGCTTCAGTATTCAGTGTCGTCTTTTATTTCAGGTATGACGAGCATGAACACAACTCAGAACAAAAGGAAGCTGTCAGTGAAACCTTTTGCATGTGCACCCCCCCGCACAACCCCCATCGACAATCCCAAGGTACACTTTTAGTGTGGTGGGAATTCAGACACGCCGGTTTGATTAATGCTAATGCAAGTCTCATGGCCAAATCCCTCTACACTTTGAGAGTTTATTCTAAACTTGGAATATAATTAAGGTTGCAACACCAACCAAATAAGGTGAGGAAATGACACTTCATTAGTAACCTATTCGTTACGAGTGCTACAGGTAACCTGTTGCAACAGTGTGGTACCGTAATAAAATGTTTTAAGTGTTTATGTGGCACCACTGTCAACTGGTTAGTAAAATATGGTAAAGACATCCAGACATACTAAAAAAAAAACCCAAAAAAACCCCAAACAGTTAGTTTCTGCAACTAGATCTATTACTTCTTTAGATTATTTAGTTGAGGTATTGAATCATAAGATTTCGAGCCCTCTTCCCAGTGACACTTGGAGACGAGCATATTTGTTCCCTTTGTAAATTTATAGTGATGAGCAGTCATGCATAGTACAGTAGACTGTAAACAGAGGAGAAGAGAGGAGTAGGAATGCACACGAGGAGCTTCTCTTTAGTCAGGCTAATAGCTAATAAATAGATAAATGGCCTAAAGATTGTTTTCAGTTTTCCCCCTTGCACAAAGCTATAGTCCAGATCTTTACAACTGTGAATGTTAGACATGAACTCTACAGTTCTATCCACGGGAAGAGGCCCTGGCACTGCTTTTGCAGATGACTGAAAGTGGCATTTCTGTAGTAATTCCCTTATTCTTGCTCTGCAAAAAACCTGCCAAGTCAGTTTTGGCTTTTCAAAAATTATTATTATTCCTGTGGTCTGTGGGCTAAGATTTTTCATCTTCTCCATCAAATAAAACCCAATGGAAAGAAGACTCCTCTAAACTCTCTCTTGGAGGCAACTGTAGCCTTTTTAATAAGTATCAGTAGAAACTCCTGAAGAAGCTAATGGCTGTGGATTATAATCCACCATTATAAACCACTTCTGCCATCTTTGTAGTGTAGAAAGGAGTGGTTCAGTGTGTGTACGTGTGCATGAAGAATGGAGGGAAAAGGGAGTAAGAGGGTGCAGACAGCAGGAGATCTCACAGTAGCAAATGAGCAATGGGTCTATCTGAGATCGAGCAACCCTCCATATCATCATCATTAAAACCAAATGAGATTAAAGACACAAAATACAATTCAGTCCTTCATGTAAGAATTTAGGATTATTATTGTAGACCTCAAGGACTTTGTGTTGGCATCCTGGACATGTCTAATGCTGTTGCTAGCAGTGAATTCAAAGCTTTTAACCTGGGTACTACAAAATAAAATCTGAGAAGAAGAACCGGTGCTTAGTGGAAAATATCTGGGCAACCAGTGTTGATCTTTATTTCACATCTATTAACTACGCTCCTTGCCATACTTCTAGCAAGTTCAGAAGAGAGGACTACACATTTGTAAGATAAATTCAACTTGCAGTCTGTAATCTGACTTTATAAGCACATTTAGTAGACTTGTACAAAATGTGCAAGTATAATGACCTAAATTATGAAGTTGGGGTTGGTTTTTTTAAAAAAGTCATTGAGTCTGTCTTATCTAGCTCATTTTTTCTTTGACGTTGTATTCTCCTTAGAAGTGGAGTAGATGTATATTGTCTTTCGACATAGTGCAAGAAGCAGGAAAGTGTACAGAGCTCAGAGGAAGTAATCTTTTTTCCCTCTAACATAAAAAAAATGTGTAAAGTTACTATGGCTCTTCAAAACAGCACAGTAATTGAGCCTGGTTATGGTTTTATTAATGTGCAAGTTTCATTTATCACCTTCTCTCTTTATGAATTATATGCATTGATTCATCAAGACTCGTGACACCTGGTTTCCATTTGCTCCGTTCCGTGCTTCATTTTTAATCGGTTTGTACTAGATTCGTTTAAGAAACAGTCTGAAAGTAAATCACACTAGCTTCCTGAAAGCAGAAATGAGAAATTTTCAGCCTTTTTTAAAAAAAAATTACAATTAAAGGTCCTTTCACTTTCTTTTCATGCTTTTTGTAGGTTTTTCTTTCAAGTTCGCTTAGTAATATGTTTGCTGCAGCTACTCGTAACATAAAAGGAGCAAACAAAACAATGTGCACTTAATAGGGGAGATGTAGGCGTCTAGTAAGTTCATTATTGCAAAAAATAACTGATTTTAATTCATGTAAATGTAAGTGACAAGAATAACACAGGCAAGGTTTCTTTTCTTGCTGAACTACAAGATCCTTGTTAAGTTGTACAGGTTAATAATGAGATGTTCTCATAAATTTCCCTCTGCCTTCCTTCTTTACTTCACTTTTCTAAAATATGTATCACTTCAAATATTTCCATTCCCTGTGTCACTGGCAAATGCCAAAAATAGAGAAAGAGAGATCTGATAAAGATAAAGCATGACAAAAGTTTCACGGATAATTGCCTTCACATATCCAGTTCAGCTCTCATCTCTCCTAATTAGCCTCATTACCATACCTTAAGACAGACCAGCAGTCACTCAAACTCCCTGTTTTTTCTGTCAAAACTATTGCTGACAGGCAAATGGACAACACATGCACTGAGTGAGTCTATTCTAGACTATTCTTTTACAAGACTAGCCTCCAGCATAAAACACAAAACAATAGGTCTTCTATAAATGTATAATGAAAGTATACATACAGTGTGTGAATACTCAATAAATTATTGTTCTATTCATTGCTCTGCCATCACTTAAAATGAGGACAATAAAAAAAGAAAAATCATTCTCATACACTATCGTTCCCCAGAATATTAAATAGATCAAACCAAACGCAGTATTTCACCATGAATGATATAGAATTTTAGAACAGCCTCACTACAGCCACTGGGGAAAAAAAAAAAATCACTTGAGTACTCTAAAGTTTGAAGATGTTGGTGCAGTACTGCTTTCAGCATGGCCATGCTATCTCAGGAAGTTTTTTGTTTTTACAAACCATGTTCAAATGAAAAAGCTTCATCCCATTGCTCATATTCGTTTAAAATTAGCTCATAAAAAGTATCCACAGGGCACTAGAAAATATTTTAATATTAAACTCCACTGGCTATCAAAACACTAAACTGTATAATGGGAAGCCATTGAAACCCCTCACAATGTCCATTTCTTTTTCATTGTTGTTTTAGTCACGCATTACATTATGTGTAGAGTTCAGATACATGGTACTTTGTTTTGATTTTCTCTATTTCTCTATAAATTTCGTTCTGTCTAACATCTAACAATCTGGATATGTTTTTCTATTCTAACCTCCTGTTAAAAGGTACAATTTTTTAGTGATCTGTCGTATTTTCATGTTCACAGTACCACTAATAAAATAAAAATACTGTTTCATAATTTTCCTAACAGAAATTTAACACTCGCAATGTCACTTATTTAAGACCTGGACATTACACAGTTACCGGTTTCTTTTCTCCCCAGCTCCTCAGACACAATCTTTCTTGCGATTTTATTCTTTCTTTTGTACAGCATAATTTGTGATGCAATCTCTATAGCAAAAAATAAAATAAAGCAGAAATGGATTTTCTGCACTTTGCAGTTTGGGGAAACTAACAGTCCATTCAGCGTGACTGAAAAATACCCTGAAGGCCAATATTTACTAAGCATGGCACACACACAGGAGCCTTGTTAAAAATCCACAACAAATCTCTCATTGCAAACAAATCCAGAGGCTTGAGAGCTGCTGCAACTGTCAGGGTAATGCTGATCCTGACAGTAGAAAGCTGCTTTTTTACCAGGCTAACAGCTAGTGAGATGTCTGTTGGCTTCTCACCAAGGTTTCACTATTTCAACTTCTCTTTCGGATTTATTAGGTGGTGAATATACAGCAACCTATCAGAGGGATAAACAGCATCAAATGAAGGTAAGGCTGACACATCCGGGCACCCAGTACTCTGAGAACGCCAGTAACCAACGACTGTAACTACTTCACGCAAATAGTCAAATAAAGCCATACGAAATCAAACTCTATGCTGAAGTCAGACACTGCGAGGGAAAGAAATGGGTCAAAGAAGGGCTTCCAAATAACAGGAAATACTTTCAGCTTCACACATAACGCTTCAAAATGCATTTTTTTTTCTCTCCTTTTCTTTCCGAGATGCCAGTGTAGAAAAAGATGAAAACACCATCTACTGGAAGATCAAAAAATTAAAATTGAATGCAGAGACACTAACGTGTGAACAGGTACGTTATGCAGGAATGCAACGCAAGCAGGGTAAACTAATACATTATATACACATAGCACACAGATTCAAGTGTGTGAGTGGACATGTTTGAGAAGGGTATTTCCAGCAGTTGTTTAAAAATAGAGAAGGGACTACGAAGTAGTAAACTGCGGCTGAAGTGTACTTCTTGCAGCCACCTATGCAGCCCGGCTAACACATGCTGTCCTTGTGCTGTGGAGCCAGGAACTGAATTACAGCCCAGTGAGATTAGCTGCCGGGCAGGCACACTTCCACCAGCTCCGTTAGAGCTGGACAGGCTTCCTCAGTGATTTTCAACGCTTCAAATGTTGAAACTATTTAATTTTAAATTGCTGCACATTCCCTCTCCTATTATGGATGAAAGTACAATTAAAACTCCACTGCTTTCATAATTATGAAGCTGTTAAAATACACATGCATAGATTACCTTTTAAATCCTACGAGCCTTTTACAGATACTGCTTATTAATCTACATTTTCAGTACTTCCTGTCTTGCATTTCTTTTCCTTTCTTGTTTTCATTATGCTTAGCCTTTTAACTAGAGCATTAGCTCTATGTTGTCCCTAGATTCTGACTCGCTTCTCACTCAGAGGGAAAGAAAAATCAAAAAAACGACATACAAAAAAAGGGGAATGGCAAACAGTTCTCCCTTCAGAAAAAAATCCCAACTTACTACCCGGATTCGTTTGTTAATGTTAGCATCAGTCAACTGAGCTTTAGAACGTACCCTCGCAGAAAACATTAATTTCAAAAATCATGCATATGTTAGGAGCCAGTTTCTTTACAGGAAAATAAAACAATCAGATTCCCACCAGCCTATCTGCAATGACGTTTTCTTTTACTTAGTAAAAAGGGCGACTGTAGTTTTAATTGGCGCCCACTGAACCATACTACCCAAACTCTTTTTCAGTCGCACAAATTGGCAAATCCTTCCCATAGCATCTCTAAGCAGAAATGAATTGCTGCGAAATTATCTCTCAGGTTTGGTGCATGATCTCTTTAGCTGTGTTACCACGTGGCTTATGTGCTGTGCCTTTGTTAGGAACCAGACTGCGAGGCTGGGAGCGAGGATTACCACTCTGCTGTGCTGCTGATTCAACATTTAACACGGGCACTATCAGCAGCAAGGAACCACTGAGAAAACCCACGTCTGCGTATGGCGAGACATGAAACTGGAGAGAGCGTGAATACATAAGTGTTTTACGCTGTCGTCCTCTGGCCCTAACAAAATAAAAAAACAACCTCCTAATGAATCGGCAAAGCGATCTGAGCGAATCGGGACTGACGAACACATGAAAGCAACAGACAGCAAAAAATGCAACCACTTTTGCCAATAAACACTAGATCATTTAAGGGAAGTCCCTGAAGAGTTACTGCTTCCTGATTGATGTAATCTTAACCACAGCCTGTGGTCCAAAAATTGCCAATCAATCATGTATACATTACAGGAAAAATTGGGTTAACATGTCTGCGCGCCGGTGCATCGGTAATGCTCTGTTCAATGCTGGCACAAGATCGCCTTTGAAGAAAATCGCCCTGTTGGTGTATCATGCGTTTGTTTTCACCTCACCATTTTGTTATGATGTATAGGCAACGAGCCTCATGTGGCCTTCCTCATCTGAAAACGAGCCAAGAGAAAGAACGTGCTCAGAAGTGTTGAAAGAAAGGCCTATTCTCTGCCTAGGGAACTGCAGCTAATACAGGAAATGAACACAAGTTTTCTGTAAGCCGTCCAGCTTCTGAATCAGCTGTTCCTCGCTCAAAATCTCCTTCTCCCCC
>WEIS01042946.1:199-19181 GCA_013389965.1 Todus mexicanus
ATTTTAAAGTGTTATGAGATGTTTATATGCATTCAAAATGCTATTGTGGAGGAGAATCTGTAACACTTAAAACACCTGGTTCACAAGTGGAGTCTTAAAAAAGTATTATGGAAAAGGGACTATCTAGATTCACTCCGTAAGCAGGAGTCTTTAACTGTCTTTAGAAGAAAAGGGACAGTTTTTCTCAGCAAGTTCTAGACTACAGCATGATGCAAGATTTTCTTCCTTCTGCTTAGATAAACAGACTATTAGGGATGACACATTTGAAAATATGAATTAAGTCACTGTCCCAGTTCTTTTTGCTATGTTTGCTAAAAATTTCTCTTTCTTTCACTCCCTCGTTGTATAGCAAAGAGATCCTCTTTGTCCTTTACTTCTTTGTTACCTTAATGTTTTCAACACTGGACCAAAGCAGCTGTCTGTCAATTTGCAGTCCTTCTCCAAGCAAATCTGCCATTTAACATTATAGTTTTTACTACAATGAGTTCAGCAAAGGGAAGACTAGAAAATTATTGAGACATGGAGGAGAAATATAAGTTTCAGCTTCTCTAAGATTTTCAGCTGGAACAGGGAACCAGTAAGACAGGAAGCCTAGACTTGTTTCGTTTGCTCAGAGATAGCCATATTTTAACAAAACTAGTAGTCAAAAACACTTCAAGAATAAGAAAATAATGCCTTGATTCCAATAAAAGATATCCTGGAGTATATCTAAATACCAATTTATTAAAAGGAACAGATCAAATTGGATGATAAATTGGCATCCATTTCTTTGAAAGAAGATGTAGGGTCCATATTTTAAGGCCTGTATTATTGCAGACATAAAACTCAGTCACTGACTCTCCCAGGCATTTTCATCAAGGCAAAATATCAGAAGGGGTTGGTCTATCACTACAGCAAGATGAATTTCAGTGTTTATCAGCAATGAGTCCCCATCCACTTACCAGCAATAAGATATTTATGCTGCAATTTCAAATTCAGAATGTCATAAAGATGTAATGAAGTACTGTGCACACCATGATCAGAACTTAATGAAATGGAGAGAGATGAAAAATAAGTTTATGTTACTTTTTTAAAAAAGAAAATATTGGTCTTTCACAAAAAGGTCCGAACTTGTAAAATTCAAGTTTAGTTTTCAAATGCCCCAGTATTTCAGGACCCAAATTGCTAGAGGCAGAATAAACCATCCAGATATTTGAAAACAAAGGAAGGGCTGTCATCAGGCTCAGTAGTAATCCTGGCTCTCTTGCACAGATTGGGGGGATGATTTCAGAACTTTCTAGGAGCCAATAGTGTATTCTGGTGTTTAAAGATGAAGGTCAAAAATATCAAGACAGCACAATTCCCACTCAACGCAACTACAGTATCAGGCCAGCCTAGATATCTTTGAAAAATCTCTTTCGCAGCTACATTTCTACTCTGTTAAAAATATTACGCTAGGCTCAGCACCTAATAATTAGAATGAAGAAATGGTTCAGAAGAAGGCACAAAAATGAGACTAATTACTTATGACATAATCTGTCAGTATGAGAAGCTTCTATACAGCCTGAATTTAGCCTCAAGTTTATTTCTTGAGGCATGGAGATTTATAACTCTGTGGTCATCTTAGCTAGTTCGTGAGTGATTGTTTCATTAGCTACACAAATCTCTAATCTACTTCTAATCTTGCACAGCTCTTGGCACAAAGTTATTTTATGGCAGTGAGCAGCACAAGTTATGTATTGTGTTTAAAATGGTTTTCTTTTTTCAACATTTAATTACTGTCCTTGTAATGACATGTTAAATGTTTCGAATGAAGACTAGTTTATTTAATGTAAATAAATATATCCAGCCATGTGCCTTAAAAAAAAAAAAAAGACTTTGCAATCTGTTATTCATTTCCATGATCTAGAACTGACTATAATATGGAGATTAAAACCTCCATTGTAGTTCTATTCTAAAACAGTTGAAGTTATGAGACAGCTTAAATGCCTAGGAAAGGATTCTTTCAGGAGAGGCTGGTATCCCCCTCTTGCTTCACCACCACGATTCAACTGCTTGACCTAGGAAGCCCAAGCCACCATCCAACAAGTCCTCTTCTTCACCAGTAGGAATTAATGAGAGGTAAAGCTGCTCAGAGCCTTTCAGAACAGTTCAGATAAAGCCTGGCCACTTTCTAAATAAACCATGACAGCACTTAACATAGTGACTTCTGGGCAGGCATGGACAGACCTGTCTCACTCCATTCATACCTCACCTTGGCCAGCCTTTAGCCACCTCTGGCTGAGAAGCTACGCAGTCGTCTCCCAGAGGTCGGTGCTCAGACTAAAGAGCCTTTCTGGGAGAATCAGTGGCCTAGTTCAGCTATCACAGCTGTTCCACTGCTGGGCTGAGCAGCCTAACAGTCAGCCCATGCAAAACACGAGCACTGAAGTTCAGCTGGTTCCCATAAATGCCTCTTCATAAGATTAAAATTCTGGAAGATTGTCCATGTCAAAGATTTCTCCAAGGTTTAAAACTCATTTCGAGCTTGGATCAGGAAGAAATCCTCTTTCCTCAGTGCAGGTCCGCACAACACTGTAAGGGATTCGCACTTTCTTTTGGACAGCTTCTGTCCAGGTTATCACTGCAGATGAGATACAGGCGAGCCACAACCAATTGGCTCACTCTCACTATAGGTCTATTTTATTACAGTCACCAAAGACAAAACCATTCTTTTTGTAATAACTTTCTCATACAACACTTATTTCATGTTCTGCTGTGTTTTTTTTCAAGTGTGGACCCATCAAATGGCCCGAGCTTTTCAATCACTTGCACGCCAAGCGATGCCTGTCATGAGCTGGCAACTGAAATACAGCCAGGATTCCTCTCAGGCACCTGAGCCACGTCAAACTTTGATAGCATATAATGTTTAGACCACTGGAGTTTAGACTCATTCTTAGCTTACAAATCAATAGGTTTATGAACGAATCTAAACGTACTTTAAAAGGTCACAGCTAGGAGCGAGTGGAAATCTGACTATTAAGGAAGGATGAAAGATCAGAACAGAAGGAAATAAATCAGGGCTGCTGATCAGCCAAAACATCAACCATTGTTAGAAACTCATTACAGTGAGCACTGTGTATCCTGCACAGCCAGTTAGCCAGTATTCACAGGGACAAGTCCATGGCCTTAAATATCGCTATTTAGTTTATGTACCTAAAGTTTGATCCCTGTGGAAATGACTCCTGAGGGCTAAGCTAACTCATTTTCACCTCCCACTGCCCAGCTGAGGATTCGTAGATTTTCTCAGTGGTTTGAGAAGGTGAATAAGGTCCTAATCAACTAATCGAGTCTTGTGGAATTAGAGAGAATCTAATATATGTTTTCCTTTCATCCCTTTTAATTTCAAGGCATGGTTAATAAGGACTGGTGTCTCTATTTTGCAGTGTAGACTGGCTTTACTACAATCCACACTTATTTCAAGCAACAACTGAGGTGGCACAAGAAAATTCTTCGAAATTTTTCCCTTTCTCCTCTTGCTTTTATGGCTTTAATCCATATTGCTCTGGTTAGCCACGCCACAGCTCTGACCAAATTTCTAGGTAGAGAAGAACAGAGGAAACCAATCGAGACTGGGCATTGTACAACCAGAGCAGCAGCACATACAGCACAAGGGCAGTTCTATCACACCAGCTCACCGAGCACGGGGTTTTTATGCAAGCACCTTCACATTGATATTCTGTGAGACTTTCAGTATTTCAAATTCACACAAAAAATGAGTACGACACTATAATCCTGCACAAGTGTCAAACACAGCTTCATGGGTTTGGGTTTTTTTTTACTTTTAGTAAAGATATCCTAGGCTTTATATCAGTAACTTGGTAAGAAAATTTTTCACTACATTGTGGTTTGTCAGAACATCTTGTCAGTTAATGTTATCTTCCAGTATCTCTGTGATCTCCCTATAGTTCACAATGAGCTCCAGGCCAGTGTGGCTTCCTGGAAAAAGTCAAAGAAGACTCAATAAAACTAAATTGTCTTCCACCACGAGAATTTCTTTTTATGCTCCCACAACTGTGCTATTGTTCAACGCCAGGAGGTGGAAATGCTTAAGAGACCTGCAATTTGTACAAGAACCACATGAGTGATTGTTTCTGTAAAAACATTTTAATGGGTTTTAGCCCATTGGGGATGTTACAGGATAGAACCACGTGTTTAGTTTCACTAGCAGTCCCAGTGTAATCACAAGCAGAAAATAAATTGTCTGCATGAATTGATAGAAGGTCATAAATAGTAAGAAAATTATATCCTGTACAGCAGCATGACAGCAGACCACAAAGAAAAGTCAGAACTTCACAAGTTCTCACTTTTTTCCTCATCCTCTGATGATACCTGGCTGATATTTATCTAACTCTGTGAGAGTTACTTCTCCAGCACTCATCTTCTGGGAGGATGCCAATAATATTACCTTGGAGCAGGGAGAAGTGCTGAGGGATTCTTTTAGTATTAGCAACCCAATGACCTAGTTCGAGCAGCCTGAAGGAGCCTGTTTACAGCTGTTCACTGGTGCTACCAGCTCAGCGATGCTTTGTTTTAGTAGTAGGACAGTGTGCAGGTTACAGTTGCTACTGGAACTTCAGGAGGACCATAAGAGACTATATTCTGAGTAGCAATACTCTGCCCTCTCCTTTCTCCTCAACTGCAGGGAGCAGAGGAAAGATGGCAAAAGAGGGCAAATGGTCATGGACCACGTGATCAAAACAGAGGTAGATAAGTGGAAACAATGCACAGTTTAGATAAAGCATAGAGAAAAGGCAGAGAGACTTGGAGGTAGCATCTCAATACTCATGTTTTCTCCTGTTTTGGGGAGGATAAGTCAGCTTGCAGCCATCTGTGCTTTCTGGATGCTATGGCGATACTGTGTTGTGATACACAGAGAAAGAAAAACAGATCCTGGAGCCTGCTGAGATTAGCAGGTCCTCTCGCTGTCTTTGCTCTTCATAGGTTTCTTTAGCACAGTGCTTGGTTGCAAACTGTGTACTTTGTGAAAGACACAGAAGAGGTTCAGAACAAACAGCACAAACCAGTATCTGTCCATTTGAAGTTCCTCCCTTCAGTGCAGTTGTGGCTGTGACCCATGTGGCAGGACCGCAGTCCAAGCGGAACCTCTGCACCAAACTGGTCCCACAGTTTCTGATAAATGCAGTTTTTATTAAAAGAGCAGCATCCTCCAAAAACATCTCAGAGACCTTTAACACATAGGTTTGTCTTCAGAGAGGATGTAATCTGCAGTACTGTGAATTCCACGTTGGCATGGCTTTTTTATTATTACTTATTTAATTCAATTGCTCCATGATGTTTTTGTAAAGTGACAGCATTACGTGGGTCCACCAACTTCCCAAGCATTTTTAAGCCGAAAACTACACAGAGAGACCTTGTCTTATCCAACCTCTCCACATTTTGCAGTGATCATATTTTCTTACACGCCAAAAGCTGAAACACTGCTCTGTTTGGATGTAACGATCTAATCAAACCAGGCTTAATCAATTTAGCTCAAGCACCAAGAGTGGGAAGATGCAGGCTTCACTGTAGGCTATGCAAACCCACCAGGATGTCCAGGCAAGCAGCTACTGCTGCCCTCTGTGCTACTACAGCTCCACTGAGAGTGGTGCTGAGCCAGATGCCCTGGCCCTGCCCAGCTGCAGACACAACTCCCAACAGCTGTGTCTGCACCTTCCCAGCAGGAGAGAGCCCCTACCCTGAGGAATTCACGCTTTAAACAGAGAGGGCAGAGAAACAACATCAGAAATCACAAACAAAACTGTGAGTGGTTCTGTAGAGTCCAGCAAGAATGGGAAGTGTGAAGGACACATGTCCAAAATCAAAGGCTGCTAAGTGCTTTTCTTAGCAATGAAAGCTCCGCCTCGGAGAGAGCGGAGGCAGAAAAGCTGAGGCTAAGCTCATAAATTGCGTGTTTGTTCCTCTTCCCTTCAGTGATTCCATGACATGTTATCATGTCATTCTTGTAAATGTTTCAAAGCAAAGTTTTTGAATGATAGTGCTTTGCTATAGTCCCTGCTGTTGGGAAGGGCTATACAAACATCTGCCATACACTCCTCAAATACAATTCAACCGGAGCTTTTGTTTACATGGGTTGTCCTTAAAACCAGCACTCAGCTGCAACTTTCAGCCATAGCTGCCTTATTAAAAATGAACCTTTTATTTTAAACACAGTACATTTTGTAACAGGAAAATCAATATACAGTAACTCAGAGTACTGCAGACAACAGCTGTAGGACATAACCTGATGACAGAAAGTTGAGAACAGTATTTTGCCACTTATATATGTTCAGCCAATTTTTCACTTTTTATTTTTAATGTCACCGAGCTATAAAGATCTGAGATTTCTGCCCACCTGGTGACCCAAAACTACACAAAATGAAGAAACCAAGAAACCATTGTTTTCAACATTAAAGGCTACTATCTAAAAAATAAATCAGTTGTTGCTTCTTTGTTCCTTTATAGGATACAGTAAGAGGATATAACTCTTCCCAGAGCTACAATGAGTTAACAACAGTCTCAGTGATCTCACAGCCCTTTTAGCAAAGATGTAGGAAGATACTTAAGCATGAAGAGTACCTTGTGAAAAATACTAAATACTTTTCACTGCCTTCGCTTTGGCTGTGGGTTACGGGTGCACAGCTCTGTTCAAAGCTGGGATTCATAATGCACCTATGGCTAGAAAAGTTAACTAGGTAGAAAAGAGGAGATGAAATCACAGATGTGCCCGATACGCAGGAGTATAGAACAAACATAAAAGATTTTAATAGAGATTTTGATGATCTGTTACTTTTTATTTACAATTAGAAATAAACTACATGGTGTATGCTTTTATGCTATCATTAAATACCAAATCTATGAAAAACCCAGGGATTTTTGGAACCTGCCTGTTCTTAGAAGGTGGGAGATGATTAGTTCTCTAAAACGGCATGTGATTCACTTCGATTACAAAATAAACCCAAATACATTTCCTCAGGGAGCAAAAGGCAAAGGCCGCTAGATCATTTTGTACTGAAATTGCTTTTTCCATCACATCGCACCGACTATATTTTTCTCCGATAATGAAACGGGCTTTTTAAAGGTTCCCAATCCAGCTTTCTGTGGCAAATGCTTTAATTAAGACTGATACATTCCATTTGTTTAGCTTTCAGATTTTGATATGGAAGTTTTAACTTGAACTGCATTGCCCTCTAGCGCTGCAGCAGGGCTGGCCGCAGTGATGTCACCAGCACATGCGGTGTGAGCGCAGGCAGCCAGTTCATGCAGAGCTGCCTAAATGCTGACAAACCCTTCTTGGAGACGCATGGCACAGCAGCTAGACAGGGGCATCCTTCCAACAGAACCACAAGTGCACAAGGGAAAACAGCAAACCTGTCTTTTATTTCAGGGACGTCATGATCAAAACAGCTACTTTGGAGCTCCAGCCAAGACTTCTGCCTGCTAATTTCTGTTTAAACGAGTTCGTACGAGAAATTAAGCAAGTTTGAACAGCCTGTTATTTCTAACAGGCTTCAGAGGACTCCACGCTGCGCAAGTTTTATGTGGTCATAGCTGACAGCTTGCTGGAGAGATGAGTTCTCAATCTAAAACTGGCAAGGACTTTGCAACAACTTCTTGGGTAGAGAGATGACTTTCAACTGAACTCAAACCGTCTGCGTTTTGTGCAAGGGATCCAATCATAACTGGCTATGGAGGATAATTTTTAAGATGAATGCCTACTTTGGTGATAAATCCAATTCATCAATACCTGGATATCTGAAAGTGCCTGCGCTAAATAATGGCAATCTTTCTGCAAACAACTCCAATGAGACAGCAAGCAACCTGGATTCACCTGCCTTGGATATCAGTAGGGCGATAATTGTGGGGCTTATCCTAGGTGCCTTTATACTCTTTGCTATTATAGGTAATATCTTGGTAATTCTCTCTGTTGCTTGCAATAGACATTTAAGAATTCCTACAAACTATTTCATAATTAACCTCGCAATAGCAGATTTGTTGCTGAGTTTTACTGTCCTTCCATTCTCTGCTACACTGGAAATCCTTGGCTACTGGGTTTTGGGGAGGATATTTTGTGATATCTGGGCAGCAGTTGATGTGCTGTGCTGTACAGCTTCTATTTTAAGTCTATGTGCAATTTCTATAGATAGATATATAGGGGTACGTTATTCTCTCCAGTATCCAACTTTGGTAACAAGAAGAAGGGCAATTCTAGCTCTCCTAGGTGTCTGGGTCCTTTCCATGGTGATTTCTATTGGGCCTCTTCTGGGCTGGAAAGAACCAGCACCCAAGGATGACAAAGAGTGCCGCATCACTGAAGAACCATTCTATGCTTTGTTTTCTTCCTTGGGCTCATTTTACATTCCTTTAATCGTGATCCTCGTGATGTACTGTCGGGTCTACATAGTGGCAAAAAGGACTACTAAAAATCTGGAAGCTGGAGTTATGAAAGAAATGTCCAACTCTAAGGAGCTGACTTTACGGATTCATTACAAGAACATGCACGAGGACACATTACCCAGCAGCAAATCCAAGGGGCACAATCCCAGGAGCTCTTTAGCTTTCAAACTTTTTAAATTCTCTAGAGAAAAGAAGGCAGCCAAGACACTGGGAATTGTGGTTGGCATGTTTATCTTGTGCTGGTTACCTTTCTTCATTGTTCTGCCACTAGGTAAGTTGGTAATCAAGGGATTGCAAGGGGAGGGGGAGGAAGAGGGTTCACTGTCTACTAACAAAAGTATCATAGAAAATATCAGATGAACGTTAAGTAGGTCTCCTTTTGAGAACTGAAGTGAGCAGATGAAAGGAAGGGAAGTGAAAGTAATCTACTTCTGATGTTGGCTATTTCAAAGAGTCATGCTGAAACTTTGTAAAGTGTGCAGCCTGCAGAAGCTCTGCTCATCTGGTAGTCCTTTGCAGTAACAGGGCAGGTGTCAAATCAGGGGACAATATCTTCAGGGTTTGTATATTAAATCCCCATTTATAGTCTTTGTTTGAATTGAATCAGGTTTCAGAAACATTTGTATAGGATGCTTCAAGAAAAAATCCTAGATAAGAACACAAAAAGAGTTTCAGCACTGAAATGTTCTTGGTTTAGTTTACTGTTAGATGTTCAGACTATAATACACTAGGTCTTCTGGCATTATTAGGTGACTTAAATGGAAATGAACCTGCTCTAATGATGGGTGCAAAACCCTCCTGGGCTTTGGGAAGGTGAAAAAGTTCTTGTGTTCAGTTCAGATATCACTGATCAAATCCCAAAAGCAAACACACAAAGCCCACTGGTCCCCACAAAAAGGTTCTCATTGGTTTTAATAGGTTTTAGTTCAGGCATTTTGGGAGATTGCCATGTGAGCTATTGGCAATCACTTTGTTCACTTTCAACTTTAAAATATTATTAAAGCATTTGATGTGGCTCTTTGTTTGCTTTTTTGATTTGCTCTGTACTTCCAAGTCCTTGTGAAATTTGCTTGTATTGTCCTTAATACTCTCATTATCTCTGAAGTGAAGTAGCTAAAGATATTGAATTACGAAGCTCTCAGAAGTATCTGTCCAGAATTCATTTCTGAGACACAGACAATCTGGCAGCCTGAACATGGAAAGAGGTGGAAAAAGAAAAGAGAGGAAAAGCCTTTATTAATGTTCTGTATTCCTCTTTATTTAGTCATCCTACCAAAACATTTTAAATTGAGTGGTAATGTTCTTAGAGATTGCTGCAGAAAAATAGAGTTCAGCAACCTGGTCCCAGGGAAGTGTTATAAAATTATAATTTCAGTGAATGTGTAATATCATTTAGACTAGAATCTTAACTGCAAGACAACTACATAAGGTATTGCAGGGTAACTTTACAAACTAGCTTACTGTATCATAAACTTCAAAGTCTTTGCTATTTAAGATCTGCATAAAGCTAATGTTAAGGATGTGAAAAATTCCAAACAGAAGGAAAACTGTGAGCAAAGTTCTCCTTGGTTACTGAATTTTAAGCCTTCGTGCTGGCTCTTAAAGAGAGTTTATAACATAGGGCAAGTTTCCAACTACTGCAAAAATACCTATCTGTGGACAGGAATATATTTTCACTCTGTAGTACCAGTAGTAGTGCTAGATATGTAGTAGTAGTTCAGAATTCCCTCCTTGATTTTGAATTATTGAAGGAACTTCAGGGGAAAAAAAGCAAATGTGAATGTAGTAGAGCACTTCCTTAGCTAGCAGCAGCCAGTGCTGACACTGTTCAAGGAACACAGGTGCAGATCAGTCCACTAAAAACTTTTCAGTCTGAGGGCAGAAGCAATGTGAGAAGAAATTAAGTTTCTTGAAAGAGTGTCAGTTTTTCCTTTGAGAAGCTACTTCAAAACTCCTGGTCTTTCCTAGGAAGTTTAACGTGTCATTGCTTAAGACACGTGAATGGAGAATTTATTGCTTGTCACAGGATGATTTTATCTCTCATATAAATTGTGTCCAAGGCATCACTGTGGTGACAGGCTGAGAGCCTCCACCAGTGTGCTGACAGAGGTGCTGGGTGGGCTGATGGACTAAACCAACTGCTGTGGGCTCTGACCTGACACAGGCTGAGTGTGTGTAACCCCAAATATGCTCACTTTAGTGCTGGGAGCTCCTGGTGCCCTGCAGAGCTGAGGTTCAGAAAGAATTGCCATTGCATCAGTTAGAAGAGTGAAAAAAACAGTGCCTTGGCATTGCAATATAGACTGCTGGCTCTCCTCTCCTCTGTCTAGAAATCCTGCCAGGGGCCCAACTTACAAACAACAGCCTTTAGTTTAAGAAAGGAGAGGAGGGTATATATAGTACCCAATATAGTATCCAAATGCATCTAAATAGTAGGTACTTTTCCTTTGTTTTGCTGACTAGGAACAGGGCTGAGTTTGTTGCTTGTCCCTGATGTCTTTTTAAAATTTATTTAGCACACTTTAGAACCTCATACTTTTCATCCCCATGTATCAGTGTGAAGTTTATGATGTTAGGCATGACTAAAGCACTGCTCACTAGAACAGGTTGGGAAAAACCCTTTTCCTGGCATGCATAATGAAGCCATTCTTAAGTGGAGAAGAGGGTAGAACAGTGGAGAAAGACTTCCTAAGGAGCTTGTTGTGTGTTGCTTACTGCACATCAGAAACCTCCTGCTTTGCGTCTCGAAGTCACAAAATTAAATGAAATGCTATTAAAAGCCCTTAAAAAAAAAGTACACAATGCTATGAAATCAATTTCAGTGGCACGCAAACTGTAGAATCCAAAAGGTACCGAGGATTTACAAAACTCTCCCTAGGTGTCCTGCATTGCTTTAACCACAATCACCCATCAGTGCAGGACTGCACAATACGATACCGTTGCTGCTACTAAGTCCAGACTAGACACTTACCTTCACTATACTGGAATGACAGGCTTCTTCCTTAGCCTATATTTTTCACACCTCCTGTTTGCACCATTAACCCAAATCATACCCTCACATCCACATCTTTACTATTTTTCTTTGGTCCCTGTTTCACTCAGTAATGCTGTGACTCTGCAGAATGGTGCTAGCAGAGCACCTCTGGATGTCTGAGGATCCAATCACAAAACATTTGACAAGTCAGTAAATGTTCTTTCTGCAACACACCAAAACCATTCCTTAACAAATCTGCTCACATGCAGAGGAGCTTCCTTCAAGTTAAAAGTGTTCTCAGTTCTTCTACTGGTTTCCTAGATAAAATTATAATGCTTCAACTCTGGCATTTCCACAGCTACCCATTTTGATATCCCAGACAAAGGATGAATGCATCAGGTGGCACATATATACGGGGAACTGATGCTGTGCTGAAAGCAGCGATATTGCTTGAATAAATATCCCATGACAAATGAAAAGAAATCATATTAACACTTACAGAGTGTTTTTCAAGCAAGATTCAAAAGGCTTTGGAAAGAAAGCTCTGACAGAGCTCTGTATACAGCTACGGAGAGGAATTACAACACTGCCTCTACAATGTACTGAGAATCATGAAATGATCAGCACAACGAATGACCCACTATCTCTTTTTTAGGATTGAACCATGCTGCCTTTAGTGTTCAGCACCTGATGATGCAGCAAAACTGGTATCAAAGAGAATCATGTAAGAAATTTGTTCTTATTCCAGTAGCTACCAGATACTCTTTCCAGATAGCAACAGAGCTATAGAATGTCCCTGTGGCCCACATTCATAAACGCTCTCTGGCTTTGTAAACAGTTGTGGTGCCACTCAAAATTATTTGTGATGCAGCATAAAAAATAAAAAGAAGACATATGTGTCTTTGAGACAACTTCTTGTGCCATAAATTCGGTGACTCAGCTATGAAGAGTAAATATCTTGCCTCTTTAACATAAATGTTTCTTTTCTTCCCCCTCAGACAAATCCTTTCTTAGGCATCAGGATTTTATTAAAAATGCATTGCTGAAAAATGATGAGTAAAATAGATGGGTTTTATCTGAAGACTAGAGCCCTGCAGAAATAAGGTAACACTCATTAAATCTCCCCCCTTTAAACAAAAGAATATCCAATTTTATGCCAGTACAAAGGTATTCGAAAAATTCAGCCAGAATGAAGAAGCATATGTTTTCCTTTGACTACTAGATAAAATTTTAGTCTCATTCCTCTTAACTGAGCTTTCACAGTGGGCTTGCCAGTCATCTCCCAGACACACAGCCCCACACACCTCACAGAGGAAAAACTCACCACCTCCAGTACTTTAACCAAAGCGTATTAACTACCCTAGCCTATTGCTTAACTCCAGCAGAGCATCATTCACATGCCAGTTCAGGGCCTAACTCCTGCTCCTCCCAGAAAACCTGTGATCTTATCCACTGATGTCAGAAACAAAATTCTCGTAACTTAAATGACGGTGAGATAAGGTCCCAAGAGCCTCATAATGAAGACACAAGTGGTTTGACTATCCTTATATATTAAGCATTTGAGAATTTAATACAAAATAATGAAAAGGAACATAAAAATATTCTGCATGCTACAGGTCAACCGAGACAAAATTATTCTTAAAATAAAACATTATTCAAGCACAGTACATAGATTTATGTTACATCAGGCCAACCTCTGAATCTCTGCCCCAAGAATACCAAATTAGGCCACTTAGTTTCCCATGGGAAATACTTCAAGGAATTAGGGAGGACTGACCCAATGCTACCAGGTACTGCTTTCTGCAAAGCTTTAGGCCTTCCATCTCCTTTTGGTCTTGCCCCCTCTTCCCCTCTGTAACTAGCCTAGCTCTCTAGATCTGATGCTCTCCAGTTAATAGTTATACAGAATTTGGACAAATTAATGATATGTGTGGCAATCTGACCCTCTGCCCACTTGCAGGCCGACCTTTGGTACAATGTTCAATTGCACAGGTGGCAGCAGGAACCTGCTCCTCCTATTTTCTAGCCAATTCCCGTAAAACTAAATATCCCAGGGGCATTTCGTGACCAGTACAGCATATTTTGTTACACATGGAGGACTAAATTATTTCAAGATGATTCATTTTACTACTAAATTAGCCTCCCTGAAGCCCTGGTTTAAGCAGGTTTGTTTGCAAAGGATGCTGATTATCAGTCACTTACAGAGTTCTATTTTTTTAGAATGAAATTGTTTGTTATCAAAGCAGATGAAACTGCACAAATTCTGGAGTACTTCCTATGCAGGCTTTTAATTTGCAAGTCAGAGAAACAAAGGCAAATCTTAAAGTGTGCAGCCTCACAAAAACAAATACTTAGAGCAATAAAGAAAGAATACAAGAAAGCCAACTCATGTTGACTATTCAGCCTCAGGGATGGCAGCAACTCCTATCTCAGGTGATGAGAAAGTTCCAAGGAAAAAAAAAAAATCAGGAGGACTGACCCACTAGACAGCAAAAAAAAAAAAATCTCAAAACTATTGAAATCAAAGACAGGAGAGAAGTGGTAATTTCAGAGGAAATGCTGCTTTCAGCATTCAACATACAGCAATGCAGTGGACACAAGGTCCTTAGGCCAAAGGTATTTGCAAAAGTGCTGTTGCTCAGGTTGGCAGTCATAATGAAAGCACTGGGTAAAGTTATACATGTGCATATAAAGGAAAATATATAAAAATACATATAAAGGGTAGAAATGCACATATATATCAATGTATGTAAAGCATTGAGGCCATACCTCAGGATCTCCGTCGCATGTTCTTTAGTGTACCTGAGCAATACAAACATGAACAAAAAGTGATGAGATTTTTAGTATCTTCACGAAAGTTCTTCTCCATAGCCCACTGCAAGATTTTGAGCTGTTTTAACAGGCTTTCAAGTGATACCTAGAAACTCAGAAGCAATAACCATTAGTCTCTAAGTCACAAAATACAAAACATGCAGTGGATGTTCATGCAGTATCTTTGTAGCTGTGTTATTCAATTCCATCCCAGAGTCCTATTATTTACCAACGACGTCCAAGACAAATTGCCTCAGTTCTAAGACAGAAGCAAGAAGGGGAGAAAAAAACACCAAAGCATGCCCAGTAATTGAAGATATTTAAGTATAATAAATGAAATGTCAGCAGACTTAGATTAACTTTTCTAGGCTCCCTTAATCAGCTAATCCTTTGCAAAACAAGCATAAGCTTGGCCAATATTCTTTCTAGTTAGCTAGCTGCAGAAGTCTGTAACTCTTTTGGACAAAACAATACTAACAAAAATATAATGTTTCTGTTCCTACCTACTGTCAGTTTTCAGACTGCCAAACAAGTTTCTTACTAAAATTGATCTTGATCTTCTCATATTTATGAGGGCAACACAATTTAAACACAAGTGAATGCTCTCCATGGGGTAAGTCATCATAGCTATTCCAGACTTAAAGGTAGCAGACCAGTATATACAAGGATAGAGAAGATTCGCATCAAAAATGTAAAACTCAAGGACTGTAGGACTGGTTGACTGATACTTTCATCACCCCTCTCAACTGTTTGCTCACTGCAGGGCCAGAAAGCTCCAGCAAAAAGAATCCCACAATGGATATATGTAGTCAGTTCTAGGACATAATTTTTCAGGCCAATTTTCTTGATAGCTGGCCTAGGTCTTTGGACATACACGTAATGTACCTATTAATACAATGAAGAATGAAAACAGCTGTACCTGCAACAGCATTGTATTTTTATTTCTATTTCTTCCACGGTGTCATTGTCTAGTTATTCCTTATCTGATATTTCCCCTTCCTCAATAGCAACGTGCTCTCCCCCAACACATGCACACAAGTTATCCCCAAATAAAGGAGTGCAGCTCTGCACCATGCTGGTGACTGCAGGGTTACTCTGATTTCCACAGCAACCCCAGCCAGGCAGCCCAGGCACTGCAGGGATATGCAGCCCAAGACACCCCACATGCTCGAAAACCATAACCAAATGCTAGCCATCATTACTTGCTTGCAGTAGTTATAATTTAACCATCTTTCCTTTCATTTTCTTTATTGAATTTTATTCTGTTGATTTTGGATGCTCTTCCTATTTCTCCAGATCTTTTTTCACTGTTACCCTAATCCTCATCTCCAGAAGGCCTGCAGTCCCTCATGGCTGATCAACTCTTAATTTTATAACCATACTCTCTATTTCATCCTCCACTGTTTGTAAACTGTGAGGTTTTTTCCTATATTAAATAAGTCCAGGGGAATGTAAACAAACACTGAATGCTGGAAGGGAAAAAATCAGGAGCTTTAGAAATCCAATTAGCTTTAAAACCTTGGCATGCTGACTTGGCTAAGCATGTGGTAAAAAGGACCACAGAAAGCTTAAATAAAAGACGAACACATCCTTTCCACATTCTCCAAACTCATACTCATAACAACCCTGGTCAGAGGCAGCTTATTGCTTTTACAGGGAGAATTTTACTAGCTATACACATGTAGCACTTGAGCGTTCCCTGTTCGTTAGGAAGCGGTCATAACTCAGCCATTAGCAGCTACCAGCAGTTAGGGCTGCACAAAGAATTACAGCGTGAACCGCAGGGCAGAAGCAGAGGTTTCCAGGCAGGCCACCAGCAGCCATCTACTGCTGAGCACTGGGGAAGCTGCTGATCCCATTACAAACTCCATCAAGCCACTTTTCAAAGGCAGGCTGAGTTCCAGCAGAAAATAAAACAATACTCATTTTTGCAAAAGCTGTCTTCTTGAGAACAGACCGAGAGACAGGGTTTGATATTGTTGAAGCTTCCTGTTTGTCATGTTTCAGAACTCCTTTGTTAACATTTTGTATTTTGCAACGCTTTTCATCACTACAGAGATTTTAAAACGATGGAATTTTCTCTTCTGTGGAATGTTGAAAAGTTCAGATTGAACTCCAGTCAGAATGACTCAAACCTGCACCAAAATAGAATAATTCTCTCCTCTGAATGAAGGAGGATATGCTTGTCTTCCAAGGTTACCTTGATCATTTAAATTTGACCAGACTCTGTAACAAAACTTCCAAATATGTATTATATAAATTCTCTATTTCTATTTTATGCTATTCAAACACGAAGGTTGTTTTCTCTGCAGAATACCCTGACTGAGTGTTTCAGGATTTGAAACACTTCATTTTCTACTTGTTATGAATAAAGAGAAGCAGTTTCCAATTTTATGGCTTTCCTTTAATCTTGAGAGAACAACAAAAACCTGTGCAGTGAAGCTTTCTTTCTACCCCATGATTGTTTCACAACACATTTTATTGTAGCTAGTTTGCTATTACTGGAATATCAACTGACACATAGTGAAGTATTTCAACAAATCCAGAGCATTTTGTTTCAATAAAAACAAATGTTGTATTTGTTCTAGTAAATAGGAACATACACTTACCCTAGGCTGGCTCTCGTCTGAACAAAACTGGATTTAGAAGATTTTATGCAATGAGTAGAAAACACAGCACTTGGTAACTCGTCCATAATTACTTTTTTCCTTAAATACAGGAAAATCACAGTACTGCTGCCCAACTATTATCTAATCTAAGTATCATATACTTGATTCTGAACAGAAGTGATGATTCTATGAGTAATTTAGATACTTCATTGATATAAAATTCACAACTTATTAAAACTGGAGGTTTAATTAATAGAAAGTCAACGATCACAACAAAACTGATAAGAAACCAGATAAGCATTTGGAGTTAAAAACTAGATAAGACATAAGGAGAGTAGAAATAAATATTTAAACATTCAGAGGAAGAAAGGAAATGCATAACTGTAAAGCAAATGTGCCTGGAGAGAAAAAGAAAAAGCCAAATTAGTAAAGAGAACGCAGATAGTAAAGGAGATTGTGATTAATTTTAGATTAAAACATTATTAATAGTTCAACATTTTCCTCCCACTGGGTACAAATAACAAATATATGGCATTCTTGAAAATACACACACATAGAATACCATGAAGATGACTCAGACAAACACTAACACAGGATGCAAAACTGTTTAAATGTCCCAATCAGATGCAGGCTGCAGCATATTGGGCTGTGTAACAGGAATGGAGCCAGCAGGTTGAGCAAAGAGATTATGCTGGTTTACTTAACGCTCATCAGACTTGTGTCTGGAGTATTGCATCCATGCAGGGAAGACCATGAGAAACTGGGGTGAGTTTAGTGGAGGCAACCAAAATAACCAGGAGGCTGGAGCACATTGTGTGAGGAAAAAGTAAAAGAACAGAACTTCTTCAGCGTGGAGAAGAGAAGGCTTCAGGGGACCTAATGCAGTGTTGACCTTGCACTGAGCAGGGGGCTGGACAAAAGACCCTGTTACAGCCCTTCCCACTGCATGGTACTTTTCAGATTTAAATTCCAGCTAATGACTACAGTATCTGAGCACCCTGCATGTGCACACAATGGGAGTGGCATTTTCTCCCTTCTCCTGGAAGTACTTTGGGGAGTCTGGTTGGTTGGTTGCACTGGCAGGTCTCATTTTGATGCAAAGCCCTTTCTTCCATAAAGTGGAAGTGGAAACTCAAACATGTCCTGTGTACTACATTTTTTGTGAAGAAGCTCAGCAAGTATTACATTAAGGATCCTTAAACAAAAGGTCTTAACTTTCCTATGCTCCTTTCTCTATGAGTACAGTGGTCAGTTACGAGAGCCAGCAAAAGAGCAGATACTTAGGTGGAAGGAAAATAACAGAGCAGGAAAGAATATGAGACGAGTGAGTGTGTACGTGCGTGTGTGCGTGTGCATGTTGCTCCTCTGCAGAGGGCTACATCAAAAGCTCCTTCAAGGAAGAGTTTTCCTTAAATTAAGAGTATTGGGATTAAGCCAGTCCAGAAGATTTTCCTGTTGCTCACCCTGCTATTTTAAGGACTCTTCCAAAGTTCACTGAAATCCTTATGAGCCTTTACAAAGGCTTTCAAAGACTCCCACTGATTGCAGTGGGCTCTGAATGTTAATGTCTCAGTGAAGTTCTGGCCAGATATCCTGAAGAATATATGAAGACAATTAATATGGAAAATTGTTTCTCACAGTGTTCCCTAATTTCATTGAGAGTGCTTTACTTACTTTCTGTGTAATAAAGCATTCATTATGAAGAAACAGTCAGACCCGAAATCAAAGTAGCTTTTACTAAATAAAATACTTCTTAATTCCCTTTTATGATATTTGCTGTCACTCAGTGTGCTTCCAAACTGAATAGCTCTGTGAAATCTTGTGAGTATGGTCGAAAACCAATCAAGTTGACTGAGTTTCTGAAATATTTCCGGTTCTCCATTTGTGCTGGACACAGGCTTTTCAAAAACTTCATTGGTGTTAATGGTACAATCAGAGGTAGGATTGTGGAGCTACCTTTAATAAATCACAGGGTTTAGTGCAGAAAAACAAAAGAGCAGAAAATATACATTCCCTTAGAGTGAAGCTGTTAAACATGAAGCATCAGGAGAACAATCAGTTTGAGTAGGGAATTCACTTTCCCTACCCTCATCACCAATAAATCACTGAGGGGATAATAATATGTAAAATTTTCCAGCCATTTTGAAAAGCAATCTAAATCAGTACAGGGAAA
>WEIS01042952.1:231-17063 GCA_013389965.1 Todus mexicanus
GACTCAGTGCAAAATGTCATGTTGTTCCTGAAGAGCAGCTACCCTCTAATGTCGGGAGAAGTCCGGCCTTCATTCTGCAAGGGGCAAAGTACTCAGAGCTTCTGAGCATCTGTTAGAGCCCACATCTTGTTGCAGCAGACCTTGTATTCCTTCAGAAAAGGCATCCTTTTAGTGCCACTTGTGCCTTGCTAGAAGGTGGAACCATCCAGACAAACACTGAGACGGTTTGCACTTGGAGTCTGCAAATAAACTCAATCTGTACATACAGATTATGCAATTAACAACAATTTACTACTACCTGAATCTAGATAGTCTCCTGTTCTATATAAGGATTTCAGACAGTGGTCAGGTGCTTGTTTTGTTTGTCCTGTGGATATGCTACTGCAACTGGTAATTCCAGTTACTCCTCCTCTTTCTACTCTCTAATGTCCTTATGTTCTCCCATTGAAGGCACTTGAGAGAAGCACAAAATATTTAGGCTGTGTTCCAGTCTTCATAACAATCTTCTCAACACTTCCTCAAATGCTCAAATGAACATGCAACATGTTATCTAAGTCACCTGAAACTCTATTTCTGCATGTGATTTGCATTGCCACAATCTCTCCCAGCTAAGCACAACCACATTTATTTGAAAGCATGGTCTAAAGAGGAGAAAGACACTTCTTCCCTCCAGTAGTTCAGTGGCAAAAAAAGTGGGACCTCCACAGTAGTCAGATATACAAGATGGGTTCAAAGAACCTTCTTACTTCAGCAGCTTCAGACTGTATCCCAGGAAAACATCCTCGGCTGTTCTGTGACAAAACCCATTCTGCTCTCCACTGCTTGGAACAAGGACCTTTGAAAAAAAAATGTAGTTCCACCAAGTTGGGAGGAGTGAGTAGAACCATAGAAAAACTGGATTGGTAGGGACCTTCGGAAGCTCTCTAGTCTATCCACTTAGCCTAAGGAAGACCTTTTATAAGCCCCGCATGTTTACTTGCTACTAACGCTCCTGGATAGAGACTGCCATACCTCTCCAAGCAGTCTATGCTAGTGCTTCTCTACATACATATTCAGGAGACTTTTCTTGTTTGTATTATCCATTATGGGAAGAGGGAACAGATTATTCTCTTCTGTCTAAAAGTGTTTGTGATTTGTTGTCATCTCCTTAATCAGTCTTTAACTTAAACAATCCCAAGGTCTTTAATCTTCCCCAATACATCATACTTTCAAAGCTGCTTTCTTCTAGACTGGCTCCAGCTTGTCTTTCCAATACCCAGAACTAAACAGAGCACTTCAGCTGAGCTCTTACAAAAACTGGAACAAAACAATATGTCTTGCAAGCTGTTCTTCTGCATGTAAAACCTGATCTGATGTCTGCCATTTTTGCAGTGCGAAAATGTTGCTTTCAGCTTATGATACCCAATGGTATGCATGTAAATCAGTATTTCAGTTGTTATAAGAGTACTTGACTCTATCCCCATGTAATATGTTTTATTTTGCATTTATAAAGCAATTGTGAAGTGCATGATCTGCCTTCCTTTGGGATGAAACTAAACCAAAAGATATTCCTCGAGAGTGCACTTACTGAACACTTTCTGCTAATGGACAGTCAGTCCACCAGTCCAGACTAGAGCTAGAGTAAAGTATATCCTCTAAAAAAGAACCCAGGACAGCTGAGTCCTCAGCCCTGGGTTTTTCACTGTATAAACTTGCTCCTGTTGTACAGCCCTGCTTGAGTACTCCTGCAGGGCACAGAAGTACCCCACAACCTTCAGAACTGGTCTTGAAGAATACCTTCTTGGTTCTATTGTATACTATATATGTACCATTGATTACTTTTGCCTTAGTGTAATATCTTGCATTTATCCTCCTTGAATTTCATTCAGGATTTAATACCTCAAGCTCTTCTTAAATTCCAGTCCTGTCCTCTAAAGCATTTGCCTGTACTTCTTATCTTCAGGCCACCTGAAGATCCAGTATTTAATATCTTCTCTTCCATCATCCAGGTCATTAATTAAAATATCAGGTAGAGTGAGATCCAAGACAGAACCCTCTGGCACACCACTCAGTACCTCTTCCATCTTAACAGTGAACTACAGAAAATATTCTTTGCATATGATTACTTGATCAATTTGTCCCACAACCAAGGCTATATACGTGTATATTTTTTAGTAAGAATGTCATATGAGACAGTGCAAAGATCAAAATACGTGAAATTAACTCCCTTATCTCTATCTGTAAGATCTTGTCATAGACACAAGTTAAATTGGTTTAATGCAATCTTGTTCTGATAAATTCCAGTGGGCTGTTATTTATCTTCTTGTTATTCTTCAGATACTTAGATATAGTTTAGTCAATTATTTGTTCTAGATTTTTTTCTGGGAGCTGATGTTGACTGATCTTTTCCCTATTTAAGAATAATGACTGTGCTTGCTATTTTTTCTGTCTTCTGGTACCTCATTTGACCTCTATGATTCTCAAAGGATTCATTTCGCACTACAAAACAAAACAGACTGAGGAGCACACTCTGGCCCCGAGGCCAAGTGGCAAAGCACAATACATGTCCACATGGCAAATCTTTCCCCTCACTCATCAGAAAAGAGTGTACACATTCAAACTGTCCCTCACCCAGGTTATTTCCCATCTGTGTCCAGAAACTGTCTGGGAAAATAGAACAAAAAGATGCCAGAGAGCTTTTAGAGATAAACACTTTGGGTGATCTTAGGACAGCATGTTAGCCTATAACCTGTCTCTGTTCTGTTTATGACTGTAGGCAGAGCCAAAAAATGGTCACTAAACAATCTGAGATGATCTAAACCAGCTTAGTTGTGATGATAATGATGACGTCCAGCTCAGTGCTCATTTTATCCCCCTAAGAACTGCAGTGACAGTATGGGGAGTATGAAAAGATGATTTTTCAAAGCTGTAGAGATAGAAAACTGCCTGTCAGTGTCAATTTAGTTTAGTTTAGGAATCTAACTTATTCCTTGCTCTGCACCTACTTCATAATGAATGTTTCCTTTCTGCTCATTATATCTACTTTTTCTCTCCTTGGGTTGCTTACTTACTCTCATTTTCAAATGTCCTTGTTATTGTAATTCTATAATATTCTCTGCTACCCATTTCAACCCAGGGCTTCTTTTTAGTTATTGTATTGTTACATTATGCAAGAGTCATTATTCGGTCCTGTCTTAAAGAGAGCTACTACATAATGCATGTACAGATTCAATGCATTTCTAATGCTGAGAATTTCTTCCTTTTCCCGTTGTTCATATAACCAGAAATATTCTGTGAAAAAACTAAAAATAAATCTTCACCCAGTAGAATAAGGTTTATAATGTCTCTTGATATGGGTATTATCTCAGATTTAGCTCAGCTCACTTTGTATGGGAGATAGAGATAGATTCAGCTCTAATTTAATATCTCAGAGATTGATCTGAGCTGTTTGCAGTTTCAGTCACACGTAATAAGGTGGAGGTATGGTGTCTGGCTGTCTGGCTGAACATTTATGCTGTGCTTGTCATAGTAACATATCTGAGCTGCTTTGAGAAAAACCCCCACTCTGAAAAGCCAGCAAAAATTAATAATGACCTTCCAATATTATTAACCTAACCTGATTCCTTTGTGCTTGACACCATTAGTTTTCATTCCTTTAATATTGTGCTTCCCCGTTCCACAATCCTGAAAACTAATGGAGCAAGCTTTTTTCTGAGGTTGAATGGGAAACCGTGTCAGATGCCTTTCTGACAGAGAGCCATAGTGAGCGGCGATCCTGATGGAGGTTGGAGCAAGGAGGAGGGAGGGGGCCTAACGTTCATGTGGCTGCACCATGAGTTTTAGCACTGGAAAAGAAAACACCACAGGAGGCATTGTTAATAGAAGTAGGAGGGAAAGATGGATGGGTACGTACAGCTGCAGCACTAAATCTCTCCCTTGTGAGTTCTTATCAAAGATAATTCAAAATGGAGTAACTTGTGAAATATCTAAGATACACAATTCAGTTTAATGCTGTGGTCCCTGAATTAGCTCCAGAAGCGGTATAATTACATAGTCCTGTCATCCTGCCCAAGCTCCTTAGTCTTCTTGAGAGGCAGATCTAATTACTCTGGCACAGCACCAGCCTAATGCAGCCACAGCTCTGCTAGGACCAAGCCGGAGCACGTGCTGACACTGTGCTGGACTGGATATTCAGAGCAAATCCTGCTCAGTGATAGCTCCAAATTGTCCTCCCAGTGCCTTGTGGTACACTGCAGGTGTGTCTTACAGCCAGTCTGCCAAAGTAGCCCTCAAGCCCCAATGAACTGGGTGGCAGGATGATTCTCGAAGCAATGACCAGGGAGTATGTGGTTTCCCATTGATCTCCTTGTTGCAGAGCAAGAAGCAACATCAGCTTAAACCTGCTGGCCACATACAGTCCTGAGCTAGTTTCAGAGGAAAGAACAAAGCCCTAAGAGACTCCAAAAGAATTGCCTGCATTATTAACACTAGTATCCGAAGCCAGCTTTCATTTAAATACTGCTCTTGTGCAATGCAAAATAGTATAAGATAAACACTGTAAGTGCTGCAGACAGAATGCCAGCTACATTTTTAGAGTGTCTGTCTCCCAAAAGAATAAACCTCTGTATTAACAGAAGGACTTTTATTATTTTTTGTTCCCTGAGTTATTTTGAAATTTGAAAATGTTTTGAAATATTTGAAATTAAGGGCTTTGGCTCAGCTGTATGTCACTATAATTTATTTAGTACATTAAAAACTCTTTAGATTCCTAGATTCATGTTCTGTTATTTCTGATGAAGAGTGCCACTAGGCCTATTAGTAGAGTTAGTGATTACAAGCTGGTATGACACTAATGCCACCTCATTTAAGTCAGGTACTGTGGATCACTTTCAGTATCATCAGACCCAGCAGGGTTTACAATGACCAATCCAGTGAAAATAGCAGATGCTTTTGGTGACTTTAAACAGCCACTGGAGCAGGTGGATAAATGACACAGTTGCCTGAGTGATTGTGACATTTTTTCCATCAGTGATGTAACAAGTTGGATCCTGGCAGCTGTGGACTGGAGGCAGTCTGAGTTGCTCACCCTACTTTTGTTGTCCCACACAGCATGAGACTGAATAAACATTAATTAAACTTTTCAGAATACCATGACCATATCAACACCACTCTTTTGGAGAGCTGCCTGTTCAGTCAGATCAGCCTGGATACTCTGCTGTTGCTTGTATGCTCAGCAATACCAGCAACATCACTGGGTGTACTGATGCCTGCCTTTCAGCAGCATGATTTGAATCCATTTCAACTTTGTTTCACCAGAAGCCTCAAAGAAACCATGAGGGTGAAGGGTGAAGAAAAGCATTCCAGCATGAAAACCTAAGAATCTAACCTACCCTGAACAAGAAGTTCATACTACTGCATTAAATACCCATCCCCTCCTTAGATTCCATTCAGGTACACGCTTAAATTATAGGAAAAATCAGAAGATAGCTTTATAACATGTCTCCAGGACAAGGACTGTGTGTTCATTTCTGTTTCTACAATGTTTAACACAACAGGACTGACTCCGAGACTTTGGGGCACCTAGGAGTGCAGAAAACTGATAGCAATTAAGGGATGAACTGTTTGAAGCCAGAGGATAGTTAGACACTGGAGCAGTTCCACAGCTCTTCATCCTCCATCAAATTTGGTAAACCATGCTGAACTTAGTGGAAACTCCTCTTGGGGAATCTTGACTCATCTGCATGACTACGGCACTCTCCATCATGCCCTGACACATTTACGGCTAAACAGACTTCACTGCAGCAGTGGTCTGCTGCTGTGTTTTCCATTCCATAAAATAAACTGTGCAATTTACTGTTTTCTCTTCTCCTTCCCAATTTTTATAACCCAGAAGAACAATAGGCACATATATGCATTTATGAGGGCAAGTTCCAAGAACCTGGCGACTTGCCTGGTCTCCTTGTTTGTTTGCGTTGGGAACAGGCAGGACATTTTGCCACAGCAAAAGAGTGAGTGGAGTTCTGTCCATCTGAAATCAGTTGCTAAGTATAGAACAGAGCCAGCCTGCAATGAGGTCTTTGGGAGGGACAGAGGATGATAAATCACCTCATTACTTCTTGTTTCTCATTTCAGCTGGTATCACGAGGAATGTGTCTAATCTCCTTACTGTGTGGTGCTGCTTTGGCGTGGGTGTGGGAAAGGTAAACAAGGTCTGGTCCCCATTCTGTCAGCTTTACTCTTAATATCCCCTACTTGGAACAGATTCTGACACCCTTCTGGCACTGGGGAGAGAAAGTGAATCCTGGATGGATTTCAGAAGGACAAAGAATAGAAATTGAGTCTCAGGAGTATGGGCAATGGATGAGGAGGAGCTGGGAGAGGGCAAACCTGAAATGGAATCTTGTGTTTCCTGATTTGGGAGCCAGTCCCTGTATGTGTGACAAGAGACATCCCGGGCTGCCTAACTAACCACTGGATTATATTGCGTATCTGCTAGGGCCTTGCCTCACATGGTCTTGCCTCCAATACCAACTCATCTTTTCTTCCTCCTTGACACAACAGCAGTCTCTGTGATTGGATTTTGACAAAGTGAATGATTTTTGCTATTTTTATTTCTGTGTGTCTTTCCTTCCTCACCTCTCCCAGGCAAGCTGTCATACCTCTCTCCCAGTTTCTACTGCCCCTTTATTTCAGCATGATTCCTGCACTTAGTGTAAAGAGACAAGAGCAGGCTGAGGGACCTTACCTTAGTGCTTAATGTAGTCCCATCTAGGATGGGACTGGGACTACCTACCTGTCTGCCTCCAAAGGAGAGCCTGTGCAATGCTACTTCTAAGTCTGACAGCATCACCACCTGCAACCTCAAATGAATTCTCCCTTCTCCTCCAAAGCAGGTAGAAGCTGGAATGGTTTGAGAAGCTGAGGTGCATTTTGTTGTTATTTGCCTCTACAGCTGAGCTTTCTCAGGGGTGTCAACTCTCAGTTAAAAATATATCAGGATTCTCCTGTTCTTCAAAGCTAGGAAACAGATCACTTGCATGTTGGATGAGTTCTCATCAAATGCAAATTGTTGATGGAACTGTCACATTTCCCTCCCTCCAGATATACCCATAGTGGCCTGCTAAAGGTTTATCTACACTGAAGTCTAGTGTAAAGGTCTGTACAAGCCTCAGATGAAGTAATCCAAATGCCAGTAATAGTGTAGCTGTGACACCATGGAGTTCCTTAGAGCGAACTCTCTACCTTACCCCTCCTTTTTTAATAACTCTGATAACTAAAAAAGGAAATAAAACATTTTGAGCTTCAGTCAGTCAAGGAGCAAATATTGCCAATGATGGGTCCAACAAAATTGCTGCAAGGAAAACCTGTGAGTCATCTGGTTCATACCCTTTAGCTCAGATTTAGTTTCAAAAACACATTCATTAGCTCTTTCACAGTAAGGCAAGTTTATCCTCCCAGAAAAGAGAGCAGCTGGGATTTAAAAAAAAAAAAAAGGTATCGGTCTTTTAGTGCAAAAAGTAGAAGAGGTCTACAAGACAAGGGCATTATTTTTTATAACGCTTGAGAGATGTCTTACACAACATAAGTGCTACTGGAAATATCTTGATAGTATGAGGATTTCTATCTCTATTTATAGAGGTGCTAATAAATGCTGCAAGATACATCCTACAATAATGTTTTAGAATGCAGACTTTGACCTTCTCAGGTAGGTCTGGATTTTCTTCCTCATCTTCACACTGGGAATGTTACATCAGCCTGTGGTCTATGTTGCACAAGTGATTACACTGTATAGGTCTATGTTATTGGGGAAGAAGGTCAATCAATGTATCTTTGATCATCCAAATGGCTCATTTGCTGAGTTGCCTCAGCCAGCTCTCTTCAAGACAAAACTGCTCTAGAGGGCCTTGTGCAAGGCAGTGTGGACCGTTGTCCACCCTACCTAGCCTGAGGGTCAGATCCTCAATCCCTGGCCTTTTTCTATGTTAACAGTATATACATGGGCCATATTCAGACCATCGACCATGGCACGTAAGATAGATTGAAGTGATGCCTGTTAAGATATCCTTCATTGTGAGAAGAGCAATGGAGAGAGGGGGTTGACAGACCATTTGCGACTAGCAGAGGTAAGAACTCAGTGGGTGCGGGTAAGGATGTCCCAATCTAGTCACAATGCCCAAAGTTAGTATCTGTCATAAGCACCATGAGTGTGGTGCCTACGTCATTGACTGCACAGGTAATAGAGTAACAACTGGTTACTAAGTCAGACTCAATCACTCTTAACATTAAGACCTGACAATACTATGATACTATGATACTATGATACTATGATACTATGATACTTACTATGATACTATGATCTGGACGGCTTTTGACACCCACATCCTGCATGTCTGTAATTACATGGCCAAAACGAGGCCCTGGCCCTGACAGGGGTGGCTGTGCAGTCTCATTGTTGTGGACAAGTATGATAATGGACATATGTGTGATCTACCAGGCATGGTAGGGGACCCACTGGTGTTAACACCTGCTGAAGAATAGGCTGTGCATGTGACAGAAGGCCTGCAATGAGTCTTTGTTGCAATATCTAATGTTTAAACCACAGATCATCCTTGACCCCACAGCACAATTTCTGCTTTTAAGAGATGACCAGATCAAACATCCTGATCTCTGATGCATTCATTTGATCTGAAGATTTTAAAATTACCTTTTCTTGCTAAATTCACAAATCTGCACATAAAGTTAATGTTACACAGCAGCAAGTTGAACAATAATTACCTTAATGTACGTAGCTTTTGTCCCTGCTTTTTATTCTGCTGCATTTTCTTATTCTTTTAAATTATCCCTTTTATAATCAGATCCTATACTGGCTTTGATAACTTCAAGGAGGCCAAGTTTATAGGTTCTGAATCTTAAATCATCCATTTTCTCATTTTCTGAGTGCTGACTAAAGAATTCCCTTCACATTTACTCAAATTGCTATGAGTTTTTAAAATGATCTTAAAAAAAAAGGGATGAGATTTCTAAATAAAAACGAAATTATTTCCTGCTGCTTCTGCTGGATTGAAACAGTTGCTTTGTTGAAACATATTACCCTGTTTAATTGCTTACTTCTAATCCACATTACTGGTTTTCATATGAATATGATGGGTATGGTTTATTACTGTAATACTGGTGTCAGAGATGTGTAAACCACTGTGACAGAGTAGGGAATGAGGTCTAAAATCAATAGACTTACCTTTGCCATCAGCTCTTAGAGAATGTTTTAACCATACGATATTTACTGAACTAGTCCCAAAACAGGCAGTATGGATTCATGTGAGGTGTTTGTGCAGCACTCCTCCATGCTAGAGAGCGCTGAGAGCTTGTTTCATTTTTGTGCACTTTCTCAGATGTCATTTTTGATCTTCTTCACACAGCAGCATCCACCCTAGTGATCAGTTTGCACCTCATCTGTATGACTTGGGGGCCTCACTGACAGTTTATGCTCAAGACCAAGGGACTATGAAGAAAATTAAAAGGTTGGACCTGAGCACCTTCGGAACTCCTTGTTTACACAATTAAGAAGTTCTGTGCCACCAAACCTCACCAGATGTAGCACACTTCCTATTTTGTGGTTGATATATCAGCAGAGACAGAGCCATATTCCCACCCTGCAGTATTTTGCTGCAAGTCCTACACCATTTTGCTGTGAAAAGCTTTCTTGGATCACACTACCACAGATAAACATACGCATTAGCATACTGTGACCACTTCACTGAAATCTATAGCAGGATGCCTGTCAATTACCACATTAATTAGTTCCATACACCAAATAGTTATAGTTAACTGGACTCTACCAAAAAACATATTGTAATGAAGTAGTAAAGTTAAACTGCAAAAAATGCAAATATGCCATGCTTGACAAAATTTCATCTTCATGTTATATTAATGTTTCTGGTTTATATTCACTTTAATATGTGCTCATTATAGTCAGCAAGAAAGAATGTTGAAATGAATACATTCTGTGAAGCACATTAGATTTTGGGCAACACAATATAATCAGGGGGAGAAAAAAGAGAAAGTTGTGGGGTTTTTAATATTATCCCTTTACTGGTCTTACCTAATAGCTAAGATTGTACTTTCCTGAAAAGCAACTCTCAGAGGATATCTGGATGGTTGGTGCCTTGTGCAGAACGGACTTCTCTTCCACATGGTACTTATTGACACAAATTTCCTGTCCCTAAACAAACATTTCTTCTTCTCTGTAATCATAGCCTTGGGAACCAAGAATTACATGTGAAGTGTACCTGATATTAGTACTTCGTCAGGTCACCTGATGGTAGAAAAATACTTCCACGCCTTCAAAGTCTTGGAGACTGTGTAGAGAGACTCACAGAATGCTTCTCATGAAGCTGAATTTCACTGAAGAGCAATTTCAAATAATATTTTGGCAGCTATATCTATTTATGAGATAGCAAAGCCATTAAACTACAAAATATAATCTGGTCATAGTCAGATGTCTCCTCCCACGCACACCTGGTTCCTACTGCAGCTCTAGCTAAATACAAGATTACCTTTTGACTTCCTTGTGTGAAACTTGGTCTAAACCTATCCTGTGTTATATTACATAAATTTTTATGCTGTATCACTGATAAGAGAATTTGAGTACATGGCAATTCAGTTGCCATGGCTGCCAAGAGATGGTTGAATTGTGATGGTTAAAGGGACTGTATTTATATCCACCCACACATGTTGTTTGGTCTCCTGGCCCAATACACCTTTGCGGAAGATTAATTTACTAAGCTGGGATTTTGTGGGTATACTTGACAGTGGGGGAGAGAGATAGTACTCACCTCTGCATAAGCATTTGGTCCAGAATTAGAAGTGACCTGAGACCTTCCAGGATACAAAGTCTTTTTTTTTTTTTTTTCCATGTGGTAATTCAAGATCCAAAAGGGAAAGGAAACAGAGCTGGTCAGTGGCAAGCTCAATTCAGTAGGGGTCTCGACTCAGTAGCGGTGTGGGCATCAGACAAGATTATACAGGTTGGTACTACAAACCAGGTGGCGGAAGGACACAATGAAGATGCCTTTTAAGACAGTCTTGGGCTGGGAGCAAGTCCCCTGCAGCTCTGGAGTGCAAATTCTCCTCACGTGGGAGGACAGACAGACAGTGCCTAGCCAGGTCCTGTCAGCACATCATCAGTCACAGCTGGGTGAGAGCCCTGCCCCAAATGCAGTCAGCATAAGTGTGGTCACACAGTCCCTTCAGGACTGGTCATCCCACCAGGCTTTATACAAAGGGAAAACTTACGACTTGCAGAGCTGCAATTGCTGTAAACCATTTACTGGATGGAGTTTTTGAGGCAGGTGGAAGGCGTGTTGCCAGGAGACGGGAGGTGAAAGGAGCTCTTCTGCTGCTCTGATTTACTAGATGGCTAGGTTAATGTGGGTGCTGCACCTCAATAGATGGTTATTGCAAGTTTTAATTAATAGTTAGGTCATCTAAATCTTTGCAGATGGATGTTTTTTTCTATTTGAATAAATGAATAAATACAGCTTTGAGGCTTGAGCCCAACTCAGCATTTCCAAGTGCAATTCAGAGCTGGCAGGATAACTTCCATTTTTGATTAGTGATAAATCTAATTGCGAAGGAATGGCTGACTTTCACAGCTTGGACTGTGTTACAAGCCATCTGAGGGTAGGAATCAAGCTAAATGAGCCTGATATAATGATTTATTTACAGCAACTCTGATACATTTAGTAATCCATTGTAATTGTATAGACAGAGACTTCATTATCCCTTCACATCTCTGTGATCCCTTCAAGGACTGGGGAGTTGCAGGGGAAGCCCATAGAGAGGAAAGCACTCAGAAGGCTTCATCCTGCAAAGTGCTGAGTAGGCTGCACCCCTCACCAGGCAGAACAGGGTATTTGGTTCTTCACACAATTTCCCCCTGTGAGTTATTCAAGTCAGTAGAATGTAATTTAATTTATTTTGTTTAGAGTCTAATAAGGAAAGGTAGTTAATTTCTGTTGGATAATTAGAATAAATCTCTAATTGAATCAAAGTCAATGTAAGTAAATATTTCCATTAGGCTGTTAAAACATAGTTCAAATGTATTCCTGTACATATTAATCTATTTTGTGGGAGGGAGGTGTTTTTAGCAACTACAAAATTAATTAAATTTTTAATAATTTCTTTATTCCTTTGGAAAGTATTTGTTGTTCAATTTTAAAACAGCTGAGCCTCATTTTTCATTTAAATCTATACATTTCTTGAGAGAAATGAGGCCTATATCATAATAGCACACTGTAATAGTATCACAACGTATTCTGCCTTCTAAACTAAGATTAAACTTCACAAGTCAAAGGTTTTCCTTGGAAAAATTGAGCTTTTTCTTAGTTGAAACCTCTGAAAACCAACCTAGATGGAACTTTTTAACTAACTGTAGTTGGGCCAGTTCAGCTTCCAGAAAAAGTGTCAGTTAGTGCAACTCCTAGGTATGTCCTTTGATAGTTCAGCACAGCACCAAAACCAGCATCAGCAGTGCTGTCTCTGTGCTGCTTAAGCCCAACATGCTTCTTCCAGGAACATCGGTACCCCATCCTCTGTTTTATCTCTTTGTCTGGAAGACAGTCCACAGAGGACACATACTAAACCTGAAAGAAGGTTTGAAACCTCACCAAAAAGTAGAGTTCCTTTTCTTGGGCCCCATTCTTGCTGCTTTTTAGGAGAATTAGATAGGCTGATGTGTTGTTTAAAGGGTCCAAACACAAGGTAAGATCACTGGTGCCCTGCCTAAGGCCAAAGAAGTGGGATGAAGAGCCTTAATTGTTCCTTGCTTGTTTTAGGTAGAAACCCATTTTTTAAGTTGTTGTTAAAAGGATAAATGGAGGAACAGAACAGCCAGTTAGTACATCAATCTGCCAAGCCTAAGTAGACATATTGATGCACATTGAAAACTCTGAAATGGGAGCAAATAGACTGAGGTATGACTTCTACAGATACAGCTAGTTGGAGAGCAGAAAGAAAGTAACAATATTGGTCTCATTAAAGTTATTTTCCTTGCAAACAAAAATAAAGCTGCTCAGGAAAAAAACCCTCAAAAGTTAGCGGAGTGGAGCTCTTCAGATGTGGGCCATATAGCGATGCTTCTTCATCCCACATTAAAGTTTGGAAATCTGGCAAAGCATTCTGGCTTTGGACACATCACTACATCAGGTGCCTTTAAAAATCCCAGGCTAAATCACTGCCAAGGACAAATGAGAACAGTTTAATGCTGTCTTCTGTAAAGCTATTTCTGGACTGCTCCTATGACAGGTCTGTCTTTTCCTCTATCACTCACATCAACACTCACTTCAGAAAAAGTAACCTAGATTCTTTCTGTTCTGTTTTTTGTTTGTTTGTTTGTTTGTTTTTTAAAGCTAAGCTAGATTTTAATGCTTGAACATGGATGTTGAGGACAAGAATACACCATATGGAACTGGTAGGACCTAATCTACATTAATGATAGGGAAAAAAACCAATGCAGGTTAATACCACTGCAATATTATATCCACCAAAGACAGAGTAAGACTCCAACAGAAAGCAATGGTCAAAAGCAGTTCTCTTTTCTTGGGATCTTTATGACTGTACAATCCCTTTGATTCACATCCAGCTGAACCCTTTCAGATGAGATACTCTTTTTGGTTGCAACTGTCCTGGAGGATCTCTCACTAGCATGGCCCATGGAGGAGAGGTTAAAAAACTGACTTCTTCTTGGGTAATGTGACCTGGATGACAAGTGAGGGAGATTAAAATAAATCTGTTGTGAGGTCAATATACATGAGGTCCATTGCTGTTGCCCCAGTGAGTCGAAAGTCTACATACATCTAAAAGTGCTGAAGAGCTTGTGCAGGAGAAGCCTTCTCCAGCACACACAAACTAGCTTAACCTCAGACATGGCAGCACTCGCGAAAGCAGCAGAAGGTTGTAAAACTGGCTGGCCTTTGCCAAGTGTGAATGATGGAGTCTGAAGGTACCATTCACAATTAAAAGCTGGAGCTGCTGAACCTTCTGTTGGCAGTCAGCATCTCCTGGTAACATGGCACCACTCCTGCTGAGATTAGTGAGAGCAGCAGTAATCCTGTCTGATACATCAGGGTTATTGGCTCAGCCAGAAGAAAGAAAATGTTTGGCCACATTTAGCATCTCTCACTTCCTTTCAGTGCTTTTCGGACTAAAATCTCATCCTAGCAATCTAAATAGTGCAACAAATGTCAATTTTGTCCTAAAATACTATTTGATTGTAGAGGACCTAATCATCCTCTAGTGATACTAAATCCTATGATATTGATTGAACTCATCCTACACTTGGGAATGACATTGCTTATCTTCAGGAGGTGGTGCTGGTTGTGCTCTTTCAGAAAAAGGCTGCAACCCTACTTTGATGGCACCACGAAGCCCAGAATCCCCATCTTTCAAGGAACTGCAGAGTACAGAGACATAATAGCTTGTCAAAGGCCATGGCTCCCAAGCAAGTTGGTGGACAGGACCACTAGCCCATTGGCATATTTAGTCTTGGTCTGCATTTAACACTTCTGTAATTAATGCCAGCAGAAAGGGACAGGCATTTTCTAATTGAATAAATTAACATTAAAAAAGAGGAAGCATGTTGTTTGTACCTGTTGGTGTGGTCATAAACTCTGCTGAGAAGGGCACTGATCAGTTGCCATAAACTTTCTGAGATCCTCCTAGCCTCCATGTTTGTGTATGTGCTTGTGTACGGCAACTGAAAAGCCCATAAGCCTCTCCTTATAACCCTCTCCAACCCCAGCTTTATCCTTCAGGTTCTGATTGCTTTAGGTTACTGATCTGCATAACTATGCCAGTAGGCACTTATCCAGTGAGCTCTGCCACTGGAAGTTGAGCTCCTATCAGTGGTAGTGTTTCCCGCATAAGTTTGCTGTCATAAAGCTTCATGGTGTTGTAGAGATAGCACTTTTGCCCTTGCTTCAGGACCATCCAAGAAAGTCTGCACTTAACGGTTTGTGAACAATTGGACTGAATTTGCATCGGATTCAAAAGTAATTTCACATGGCTTTGAAAGGGTTTGGTTTTTTCTTTTTTTCTTCCACTCCTCTTTTACAAAGGGATTTTGTGAAATGAAATAAGGAATAAAAACAAGGAAGAAAACTACAGAGTGAGGGTTATATTGTGATATTTTATCTATTTAAAACCACTAAGAGCGTATTTCCATCATGCAATACTTGACGGAAACCCCCTTTTTTACCTCCAAAAGGATTGGTACTTTTGGGTAGCAGATGGCAACAGCCTGAAAAATGGCAGCTCAAAGTCTCAGTATGTAGAGTCAGACAGTGCAGTTCTTTACCTCCTGGGAGCTAAGAGTCCAAGGATATGACCAGGAAAAAAAACAGTAAAGCCTTTTTTTCCTATTTTTATTAACATTAGTAAAGCTGAGAGTTCCTTAAATTCAGTTGTTGACTCCTGCAAATGAGCACAGTAACAGCTGAGGCTTTGCTGGTTTACACTGGTTGGGAATAGAAGCTTGGGAAATGCACACTGGATTGATAAATATTCTGTTAGTCTCGAACACTGAGTATAAATGGGAAAGATGCAAAATGAGGAGAAGGATATCGAATTAAACCAATAAAACTCTTCAGCTGGAAAAGCTCAAGGAATGTGCAGAGATTGCTTGGAGTCAGAAATGAGTTCATTAAAAGATGCACCAGAAGTAATGAGATAAGATAATGAAGGAATGAGCCTGTCCCCCTTTTTGCCTCCTTGAAAAATAAAAAATAAAACATAAAATAAAATAAAATAAAATAAAGTAAAAAATAAGCAGATATGATAATGCTACTAGTAAAGTGGAATACAGCACAGAAACCAAAGTCTTTTTGTTTTTNAGAGGCCAGCCTGCATCTGCTCCACTCTAATAACAAAGCCATTTTGGACCTGTAGAACCGCAGTAGCTCCATGAGATCCCCACTGGAGCCCTTCCCAATCACATGGATTGCATGAGCAAGGATGCAGACATATGCAATCCCCCTACGTCGCCTTCTCTCAAAGCTCCTCTTCCATCATCTGCCTTTTCTCTCCATCTTGCACTCAGCTTTTCAGCCATCTTGAGACTGATCGTACTGCAGCCAACAGGCTACAACGCTATGAGCCATCCAGAGCTGCCCAAACTGGGAAAGAGACAGAGAGAGCTGACCAGGCCACACAGTTAACTGGGGAAGGGAGCCAGCAACCAGAGCAATAGCTGTTGTGGCTGACCTGCCATCTCAAAGCATCCATCTGTGACTGACCATCTGCCTTGGATCCTGCAAGCATCAACAAAACACCATATTTTTCCCCAGCTCTGCTATACTTTCTCTCCTCCTTTCTCTTATGTCTGTCCATGCCTGGCCACAAACAAAAAAGCAGCATCTCAGAGCAGAACAGATGTAATCATGGTGTCTCGTTTGCTGGAATAGTTTGACCAGGCAGTGCTGTATCCATATACCAGCACACAGAGCTGTGCAGGGTTATTTCAGCAGGTAACCTCCTTCCTCACTGGGAATTTAAGTATGGGGAATCACCAGCTACGTATAACAGCATCTGCTAGGACATATTATCAGGACATGATAGGACATAGGATGAATATGATGAGACATGACAGAAAGGTCACTGAAAGGAAAGGTGGAGCTCTTACTTTAAAAAAAGGGACAAAATTCCTCATTTTGAGCTTTGTATCGTTGAATCTTGACATCTAAAATTGTATTATATTATATTGTTTGGCAATAAGTGCAGCATGAACATAGGAGTCGCTGCTGAGGACAGTACAACAGCTTCATTTGAAGGAGGAATATAAATGAAGGGAAAGCCAAAGA
>WEIS01042953.1:0-14069 GCA_013389965.1 Todus mexicanus
TCAAAGCTCCATCCAACCTGGCCACGTGCAGCCAGCATTCTTTCCCCATGACCTGGGGAGCTAAACAAAGGAACTGAAGCTGCCTTATACTAACACCATGAGGTATTACGGAACACAAACACACCACTGACACAGGAAGGCTACATCAGTAGGTGTATTAATAATTTACACTCATCCACAAATTCTGTTTGAAAGATAACGGGAGTATCACTGGCATCCGTAATAGAAGGAGGTAGCTGTTTTCATTCATAATAACCTACCCAAGGTGCTTGGACTTGGAATAGTCAGCCAGTTCAACCATTGAGATGGATGGCACCAAACCAGTTAACCATTTTTTCCTGCTTCAGGTTGAGTGGAGCACCTCCCTTGATTGGTTCCTCAATCACCTGTGAAAAGATGAGAGCTTCCTCCATGTTGTCATCTCAGCACTGCCTTATTTGTCAGTGGACCTATTTTGTCTTGTTCACTCTGCACCTTTGCCTGCCAGACCAGTCCATCACCTCCTTCCTCACTTGAATGTGAGTCATAATCTCACTTGTATCTTATACCTAGTCTCCTCAGGTTGGGAAAGATGTTTATTTTATCCCACTTGTTCAGGTGGATTCTACCCCTCTCTACAAGTCCTTGACCTTCAAAGATGGTCCTGTGGTTTTAGAGTCAAACCATGTCAGTAACACAGCTGCGCAACGTGGTGCTGAACCTCAAATCCATCCACTCCTTAAGCCTTTCCACTTCAGAAGTAGGATCAAGGAGAAAACCATCTGGACCTCCTGACCTTAACCCTCACCCCCAGAGACATGCAGTCACTCTTGACACACTCAGAGACTTCCCTGGCAGGGCTGTTAGTGCTCATGTGGGCTAACATCAAGCAGTAATAGTTTAAGGGCTGAACAGTCCTCAGCAACCTCTCCCCAGGAACCTAGATTTAACCCCTCCATGAAGTAACAAACCTCCCTACAGGGCAAGTCCAGTTGCCAAAATGAGCCCTCTGTTCCCCACAGGGACATTTGCAATGAGGTTTAATAATGGCAATACTGGGTTTTAAAATATATATATAGCATTAGATCATTAAAACCAATCTGACATTCACTATATTTCTAATTGCAAACATTTATTTAAATATGTAACATGTATACATCCACACACACTGGTTTTCAATGACATTACTGTCCTGAGCTCATGCACAGTATTTCAGATATTTGGGCTTTAAGTTTCTCAAAATACGGCAAATTAGATCACTTTTAAACTTAGTAGAAGTGGAGCACAAAGCAGCAAGTATAGTGACATTAAAACTTGTCCACAGAATAGTAGGAATTACTTGAAACAAGTCAGTCATTCTTCCTGTGATGCTCTCTTTCACCAAACTCAACCTTACTCTTTCTTTCACCTCCTCTTTGATATTTTTCTTCTCTTTTGTTTTCCCTCTTTTGGCCAGTGACATTCTTTTTGCATTCTGCACTCCTCGCACCTGGAGCTGCTTGATCTGTATTCTTCTCTAGGAAAAAAAACACCACCACCACAAACAAACAAAAACAAAACAAACAACAACCTATACATCTTTGGGTGACCTTCAGTTTCTCTGGAGCAATAAACTGGAAGCAGGTACAAGACTTGAGGAAGTTCCTATTTGGGCATAATTTATCAAATGTGATCTTAACAGACAAAATTCACATGTAACTGCAGCCACCTACTCACTTAGCTATAAACTTCCTAGTAAAAAATGATCACATATGGGAGTGTAAATGATACTTTTTTTTTTTTCCTAGTAAACATAACTGAGCATGTATTAATCCTGCAGTTAATACTGACTATTAGTTACTTCAGGACTCAGTTAAACATTGAGAGTTGTGTTCATAAGGTACAAAAGATATGCTAATCGCACCACCCTACAGTGAAAAGCACAGGAACCAGGGAGATAGGCATCAGTGGCCCTCAGAGCAACTGACTGAATTGCTCAAACTGCTCCGAGTTAGGGAATTTCAGGTAATTTTAAATTAAGGACAATTATGGGAGAGAAGAAAAAACAAAACAAAACACATAAACACTCAAAACCCTTTTCATCTCTAGTCTAGTCTAGTCTAGTCTTCTAATGCTATGCTATGCTATGCTATGCTACGCTACTTTACTCTCTTGGTTGGATTCTATTCAGCTCATACTAGGAAGCATGTATGTTTGATAGAACTTATCTCCAGTGGGACAGATCCCACTATTCCCAACTCAGAGAGTTTTATAAAAAACACAGCTATTCAAGTGAATGAAAGGAACCTTTTCATTTAAATTCCTTCATAAAACACATTTTACTGGTTCATTAGCAGGAAGACATAGCCAAGTCGGCACATGTGCACAAATCGCTGTACTCCTATAGTAACGACAGTCAGACTTACCCAGCAATGCCAAGCACTCCTGCCTGTGCCGCTCATTCCAGGATTTCCTTCTGCAAGTCTCGCTGCAAGTGAAGACTTCGTGACAACGCATGCAAGGTAATAGTTGAACACCAACTGAACGTCCACACTGATAGCAGTATTTGAAGAACGGAAGTCTAGAACAAAGGTAGTTGCAAAATGAAAGCACGTAATTGTTTAGTATTTTCCTGCAGATCCCAGTAAAACTAAATCCAAATGGCTACAATGTAGAAATAATGTTCAACAATAAAGAAACAGGAGACTCTGTAGCTTGTCACAGGAGTTCGTAGGGAACGGACTGCATACTGGGTGCAAAGTCAGCCCCCCGAAACAGCTCGCAGAAAAGCCAAGGGAGGCCTTTACACATCCTGCCATACACTAGCACGTGAGCATGCTGTGTGCTTTAGTGTACTCTTCACACTGGGCCTGGAGATGTCCATTTTCCAACTGACAGGTAATCAGATTATCTATGGCCAGAGATAACAAAGCCAAGCTGGCAAACTTAAAAATACCATCACAGAACCCACTCACAGGCTCCTACACCACAACATAGAATGAAAAGTGCTTGGGCTAAGGCTTTTAATGGGACTGGGAAGCAGATTGTTAGATCTAAGGGCAAGCTGGGCTACATATTTACATCCTTTTTGAAGCATTTAAGCATCCTTTTTCAATAGCTAGTAATTTTCACTGAGGTTTCAGCTGTCTCTGCAAGTCATGGCTGAGATCTATTTGTAAAATCTTTCTGTCCTGAATTTTATTTTAGCTCACTTTATGTTCTTCTGGCTATTTCTACATCTTATGCTATTACTGATCCGTCTCGGCTCAACAAAAATGCTACCTCAAAATTTCCATCTTCAGAAGTGCCCTAGTTCCTGACACCCATGTTACCTCCTCTTGATTCAGATACTTAGACAAAGTACAGAAGCCTGTGAATTCCCTGCGGGAGGAGAAACTGATGACATAATGCAGTATCCTTGAGGCAACTACTTCTATTATTATACAAATTTTTGTTAATACACAAATCTAAAAACAACATTCAAATTGTACAAGTCGTTCTGGAGAAGTGTAAGCTACAAAATTTGTATGGGCCTATTTCTTAGCATGTTACTCTCACGTACTGATGTCATGCATTGGTTTGAAACACAAGGATGCACTCCTTCCCACATGGAGACTGAGTATTACCAGACTCTCATGGCAAAGTCTGAAAAGGAGTGATTGATGTGATGTGATGTGATGTGACGTGACGTGACGTGATGTGACGTGATGTGTGATGTGATTGGAACAGAGAAAGAAGCTAACAGCAGCTGCTAAGTCTGGATAGACCACAGAGGAAAATAAAAAAGTGGCAGGGTGACTATAGTTTTGCTGAGGAAAAAAAGCGGGGCACAATTTTTTTGACTAATACTTATGTGCAATCTCTCTGCCCTACCTCACTTGTTCCATGTAATAGCTTGCTCTTTTCTTCTCTGAAACACGTGTACGAATGGCTGAATGCACTACACCAACAAAAGAGGACATGGAGGAAAACAAAAATCAGTATTCTGACTTCAGGATTAGATTACTAGTCACAAGATCCACTTCATTAAAGGTCTGCTTGCTTCTGTTTACTGTATAAAATTTGAAGATGCATAATAAAATGCACGTTCCATCAACAAGTTTCAGAAGCCAAGTTTAAAGGAGCCAAGTGGCTACATCACAGTCAAGAGGAGGAAACCATACAGATAATTTACTCTTGCTTCCTGTTAGTGACAAGCCACAGGGTCACAGGTTATGTTGAACTGCAAAGGTAACAACCTTTGAGCTCATTTCCCAAGTGTGATAGATCTTCTGCTCCAGAGACAGTATTCAGAGATCTAGGTTCTAAGCCTGATTTCACCACACATTTGAGCACTACTGAGGATGTAACTCAAATCATCTTTATTTATACATTCACTGTTGCTACTCTAATGGTAGAAGAGCATTGATACCATGGGATTCTTAGGAAAGGACTCCAGAGTAAGTTGCTATAAGGAATGAAAATACTCTAGATGTCCACAGTGACCATTGCATGCATCTTGCTGCCTGCACTAAATGTTTGTATTTCCAAGGTTCTCTCATGAAAGAGAAGCAAGCTCCCTCAATCACTCCTTAACACAGGGTAATCGATCTTGTACAGGGATTTACTACGAAGCAGCTGACAGGCTGCTCACATTCAGGCTGTCTTCACAATGACTTGTTCATTCTCTTTAACATTTGTGGAACACCTTCATCTCTTTACCACATACTAGGAGTTACCTTTTCGACAGCAACACTGGAATTATGGCAGTAAATTACCCTTCACACCAAGTGATGCTACTCAAACTGTTCTTAGACTTGAACTAACGTTTCTTGGATCTTCTCAGCTCTTCTTGATCCCATTCTTTCTCTTTCAGGATGACACGCTCACGGAGCTTTGCTGCAATGTGTTCCAGCAGTGATCGCCGTGTTTGAAAAACTTCCTGCTCAGATGCTGATAGTATGTGGTACGGTGTGTGAGCAATTCTCCTATCCTGCAACATATCATAAGTTAACCCACTAACATACGGGAACACTGAGTGTCTCAGAGTTAAAGCCAACCTATTCCAAGAATCATTCTGGATCCTGGCTTGGAGCTCTGTCTGCAATATGGGGCACAGGACATGCCCAAGTTATCAGCGTGCAAAGTGCACCACAAGTTAATGAAGACAATTTTCAAATGTTTCTTCAACATGGAATCATAGAACTATAGAGTAGTTTGGGTTGGAAGGGATCCTTAAAGGTTCAGCCTCCCTGCAATGAGCAGGGGCATTCAGTTGTCCCTGATCAGGTTGTTCAGAGCATTGTCCAAGCTGACGTTCAACGTTTCCAGGGATGGGACATGTACAATCTCTCTGGGCAACCTCTGCCAGCATTTCACCACCCTCAGTGTAAAAAATTTCTTCTTTGTATCTAGTCTAAATCTACCCTATTTTACTTTAAAATTGTCTCCTCTTGTTCTATACCAACAGGCCCTGCTAAAAAGTCTGTCACCATCTTTCTTATAAGCCATCTTTAAGTACTGGAAGATTGCAATAACTTTTCCCTGGAGCCTTCTCTTCTCCAAGCTGAACAAGCCCAGCTCTCCCAGCCTGGCCTCCCAGCAGAGGGGTTCCAGCCCTCCCAGCATTGCTGGGGCCTCCTCTGGCCCCGCTCCAATAGGTCCCTGTCTCTGCTGTGCTGAGGATGCCAGAGCTGGACCCAGCCCTGCAGGTGGGGATCCCCACAGTGGAGCAGGATCCTCCATTTCGCCCTGCTGCCCACGCTGCTAAGGATGCAGCCCAGGGGGCCAGTGGCTTCTGGGTTGCAAGTGCATGGGGCCGGCTCATGTCCAGCTTTTCATTACCCAGCACCGCTAAGTCCTCCTTGGCAGGGCTGCTCTCGATCCCTTCACCCTCCAGCCTGAGCTGATATCAAGCTGCTCCCACCTAGGTGTAGTACCTTGCACTTGGAAGCTGCCCTTATCTTGCAGAACTCCTCTCCAAGCACTTCTGGAAGCACCAAATAGTGTCTTGAAAATGAAAAGCTAGCTAGAGGGCACTGCTGATCAAGTTTGACCTGTGATTGCAGCTATGTATTACTTAACTTATTTTCCTGTTTGAGGATCAGCTGTGATTGCAAACAAAGAAATCACAATGTACTGTCTAAATAGAACATTGCTGCAGGAGGCAAAAACCCCGTTAGCTCTAAGCAGGCTGCTCCTTGAATGAGGTGTACGATTATTTTTGTTCTTTTGAGCATAACTACTGTTTATGTTCCAGAGGTAAGCAATTTGTTTATCATCTAGGTTTTACTGTTAATAAGAAAGCTATTAAACCTTCTATTGGTTTTAATTAGAACTGTCACAGAATCCTAAGCCTTTTAGAATTTTTTTAACATATCCAGAAAAAAAAGCATCATGTAGTAGTTACACTTCACAGTAAGATTCTTGTTACGAGATTAATAAATGATTATGTCTTTTTTTTTACGTCAGTAAATCCATTTATTTATTTAGTAAATATATTTTTAGCTATTTTATATATAATATATACAACATACAATACATATTTTAATGTATGTGTTATTTAAATATATGTTTATGAAATCCACTATTTTAAAGTTTGATCGATGACATCCTATCATAGTTTACAATGCATCTAAAATTACCACAGTAACTCATAACTTCTCCTGATTTGACTGCAGCCTCAAGGAAACACATACTGCTTTTGATTTTAACGCTTGGCTTTAAGATTCCAATTAACTATTTCCAATCTGATTATGAATAGAATCTTACTATAAAATATGATGGCAAGGATTGCCTTCACACACGGAACTATTAGAGATATTCAGACCTTAAAGTGATTAATGTTTCATTTGGTGCCGAACCGATCTCACAACAAATGATGGGAAAATGCAAATTTCCATCAAAGTTTCTGAAGAAGGCCCCAGTCAATTCACCAGGACACAGCTGGCCATGTATTGGAATGGATGCAAATGCACAGAACTTTCAGATACGGGAACTGGCGTCATACCTGATAGTATTGATAATAGGCATAATCAATAGCTGTTCCCACAGCTTTTCTTTGTCCTTCGGTAAGAGTAACTGGTGAAAGGATATCTGCACCAACTTCAAGCAGCTCATCAACCTGAAGAAAGCAACCCATTACACACGCAAGAAAAAAACCCCAAAATCTTCCCACAGAATCATGTTCACACCACAACTAGAGACAGGACTGAGTATCAGAGCTTAACCTCTATTTGTGAGACTTTTTTGCATTGAACCATCCACTTCCTCTTCCCCTTTGGAGCTGATGATGAATTGTCCAATCTAAATGTGTTTCTTAAGTAAAACTTTCTTGTAGGCAGTTGGTATTTGTTTTGGATCTCTCACAGTCTTGCAGCAACACATGAAACAGGGACGATTAGTGAGGGAGAGGACAGAACAGAACCCAGCTGGGGAAACTGCTTCCTTTCCAACATGCCCCAGCTGCAGCCTTCCTCACCTCTACTCCGAATGAGATCAGCTCTGTGCTCCCTGGGGTGAGGAGAACTACAATTTTCTCAAGGCCAAACGCTGCCATTGACCTCATCATAGATGAGCAAGTGCACTCATCGCAAGTGGTATTGACCATGTACAGTAACCAAATGTCACAGGCCTGTGAGCGCTACAACCATCCCATTTGACTTTAATATAGTTTTTCCTCTTCTACATAAAGAAAATAAATTTCCTCTTCTACATATGAAAATAAATTTCCATACAAAACCTCTCTTCCTCAGGACAGAAACAAACAGCATTTGGCATAGACACAAATTAATTGCTCTGGAAAAAAAAAAAAATCAGCTTACCTATTAAAGAGAAAAGGAAGTCAAAGTACCTGACAAAAATCACTGACACTCTGAAGTTTAAAAACAACAAATACCCAGATGTTATCTCACCAGAGCAATCCTCTGTGCTGCTGTTCGCTGCCGTTCATACGCCGTACTGACAGCTGCACAGAGGGCACTTCTCACCGCTCCACATAATGGCAGGTTTGGGTCAGCCCCATGTTTGAGGAGTTCAACCACTGCCTGCAAATGTGCGTATGCAAATGTGACAAATTAGTGACTGGTGAAGCCATTATTGACAGTTCTCCAGCAGGAAAGTAAGACTCTAGTCAGACAAGCCAATATCCTACAGGTTTATAGTATTTACCACAGCACACTTGGAGCATCTGCTAGTACTTGCCATAGCTTCAGTAGCACACAAAAATTTAGTCCACTGAAGAGTAGTTTTCACTTCTTCTAGCTTGAATCATATTGTCATCATGAAACACTTTACCAAACAACAGTATCAAAGACAGGAGAGGGTAGCTTTAAAAATCACCTAGTCTGATTCATAAAGTATATTTTCTTTTAAAAATGCTTTGTCATGAAAGTAGCGATTAGATAGACTGATCACTTATAGCCTATTGCATCATTTCCATCAGCTGTCAGCCTCTGAAAAGGTGGGAAAAGCAGTAGAAGTGGGATACGAGACTTCATTTCATTCAAAGTCATGACATTTAAATTTTTGTGTTGCAAGAAAACACTTTTGCCCAGAAAAACACAAAACCATCTTGAAAAATGATGAAGACAGTGTAAGGAAAAAGGCTCAGGTTCAAACACATGATACAGAATCTATTTTATCTTGTATGCTGTTGTAGCCACTTCTATTATAACCCATTCTGTAGTCCATGCTCTAGCTCCATATTGTATTGCTTCCATGTTTAATGTAATAGATATTTGATATACCTCCAGTGAAAGGAATATAGTTAAAGAATAACAACAGAAAACAGGTATTTTCTATTATGTTCTACCATTTATCGTACCTAAAGTATATATTTTGTAGTGACAGAAAAGTGATTTAGGATGGTACGACTTGAGATCTGGAAGAAGGGAGGATTGATTTAGGATGGTACAACTTGAGATAGAAAGCACAGCTGCATTAAGGAGGAGGCTCAGAGGGTCCTCCTAACCCTACAGAGCAGATAACAGGACTTTACAGGCCTGAAAATTAGCCTGGACCAGCTCTGCAGTTAATGAGGCAGGAAGACTCAGGGGGTTTTTCCACCAAAGGTGAAAAGGACACTCCAAGGAAGACTTCAGGCCTTCATCAGAAGACCACCAGAGGGGACCCAGAGACCACTACCACATTTAACTGCAAATGCGATGTAGGAGTGGAGATTATGTTAATGAATTATTAGAATTTAATGCATATGTATGTGAATCCCAGGAAATGTTATAAATATGTATGTAATAGTTTGATAAATAGAGTTCTAGTGCTTTTGATCAGTGCACATGTTAGGAGGAGCTATCCCCTATGCTGCCCGGTGCTGCAATAAAGAATGCCTGCTCAATAACACTTAGTTGTTATTGAGTTTTCTCCATTTCAAAAGGTAGAGTTTTGATTTCATCAAAAATACTGGAAAGGGCTTCCCCCTACCTTTGCTCATGGCTGTGTTTCCAAGAGAATGCTTCTCTGGATCATTTGTGTGCTTTTGTATCAGAGAAAAGTAAACAGGGAAGCAGAAATCACACTCTAACCCTGCCCTTTTCGGTCTATCTGCACAGCCAGGCTACTGTCAGCCACACTCACCCTCTGAAAAGTGTTCTTGTCATGGTCTCGTGTGCTGGCTGCACAAGAGATGAGCTCTGGGCGGAGTGAGGATGCCATTCTCACCCCACTATTCCCCTGCGTTGGTGTAAGAGACAGTTTGATGTCTCAAACATCTCGGAAAGCCTGAAGAATCTACCCGAACTTGTTTGACCAGCGCAGTGCCCGAGAAGCCTGAGAAATGCACCGGGACTGTTTTATGCCGGAGCACTGCCTCCCCAGCAGCACGCACCGAAAGTGCGGCCTTTGCTCCGCTGCGGGGCTCTCTCCTGGCTGCGGGAGTAGCTGGAGCGGCTCCAGGGATGCCGTTAAAGCCGCATGAATCCTGTGAGGGGGCATGGTAACTATGGTCGTGGGAATTCTTTCTTTGCTTATTTCCTTCTCTTTTTCCTATTTTCTTTCTTTCAGTCTCTCTGCTGGCCGTGGTTGCAGCTGGGGAGGGGCAGGCCAGGGCCCGGCTGGGGTCCGGTCCAAGCTACCACAGCTGCTAAAGCAAACCATGCGGCTGTGCCTGGGTGGCGTGGTTATGGCTGGGGCAGTTGGGACATGCAGTAAGTTGTCCCAAACTGAACTGCGATTTTTCCTTTCACAGTGGTGACTTTTCATCGTCCTCTGTTTTTTCCTCCCTTTCCTATTTTTCCTCTCTTTTCTCCTTGGTCAATAAAGGTTGTAGCTTTCCTTATCCGATATATAACCTCGTTTGTGTTTTAATCCCAACCAGATGATTAACCACAGAGTCTGAACTTTTATTCAGACTCTTACACTTGTTTTCCACAAAAAGATAAGCCTGGAGCCTGGACACACCAAGCTCTATTTGAAGAGACGTACAATGCTGCAGACACATCTTTGTCATCCCCCGCTTTGGCTGCCTATCTTCTCTCTCACTGTGCTGGCTACTGTGGACAGCTCTTACAGGCTCAGTGTGGGCATCCTGTGCTCAGAAGACAGGTGCCTCACAGACCATTCTGCTGTGGGAACCATAAGTCTCATCCGTGGAGTACTGAGCCTCACACCAATCAAATCCTTTCTAATACTGATCATTAACCTTTTCATAGAACACACCATACTTATTACCATCAATGGCTACACTTTTGTCTTACACCGAGAAGCAAGTGTTTCAGTGTTTGGTTGGGTTGCTCCAGGCAGGGAGGCATCCTGTAAGAGGACTGAATGTTCTTGTGATTTATAAAAAGAACACGGTACTCCAAATGCTAGTCCCTTCTGAGTCACACCCAAATATTTCTGGCTACCTCACACTATACTCCTTTAGGACTCGTAATTCATCTCATGAAACATCCATAGGTTTGAAAGAAAAGTAAAACCTTCATTATTTTCACTGAAAATGTATGATTGCAGGCACCACTTATTACATAGCTTGGCTGTCATCGTAGAAGGCAGACATGAGTTGAGAAGTATATTTTTAAAAATGCAGGAATTTAAAGATGCTCACCAAATCATTTCCACTGGCAATTGCTAAGGAAAGTGGTGAATGGCCACTCCACAATATGTTTGGATTTGCCTGATGCATTAAAAGGAGGTGGATAACATCTCTGGCATGCTTTGTAGGCAAGTGGGGCAGAAAAAGGTAGAATTAGATCATAATAATGTTAACTTTTAAATATTAAATTTAGTAATAATAGTATATCATTAATAAAACAAGCAGTACAAATCACATTCAAATCTTTCACCTAATCTATCACTTTTATAGTAAAAGGATACATCTACTTTCTCATGACTGAAAACCCCAAGCCTAGTGGTGTTATATATGAAACCTCTTCACAACCAGATAATCAAATCTCATTAATCTACCACCAGAAGGTGAGGTTTCCTTCTGAAGAAGTAGGCCTCCTCTCTCAAATACCTTTCTCCAGCATTTTGCATCCCAAATCTGCTAGAAGAATGTTACCATAGTACAAAATCAACTGCACAGAGGTTAGTACCTGCCAGAAGTAAGACTGTCCAACTTCAAATTGGCCTTGTTGATAATTAAGTTAATGGACAATTAACCAATGGACATTTGACTAAAGGAGTTTCTCTTGTCAAACAGAACTTCAAAGATCTAAGAAATGTTTTTTCCTCAAGAGCTAATAGATTTTTCATCAGTACAACAACAATTCGGTAGAATAGGAGTTTATTCCTGGTATTCAATCAAGTCCTTACAGAGGGAAGAAATGTCTTCATTGCCAAGATAGATCATCTGAGATTAGAGCTACTCCCTGTGAGCAGAGCCTCAGATGTTATGATCTTACCTCACTGTTATCCTCTCTTTCGCATGCAATGTGCAATGCACTCCTTCCACCTTCTTCAGGGACAGGACCACTATAGGAGGATAAGTACTCTTGTGGTGGTCCTGTTTCATTTCTCAGTTGCAAAGTGACACCACCTGTCAAGTTGGCTTCTCTGACTTGAAGCTGAGGAATCTAAAGGAAATGATACACACATTTCCAACATAGGTTAAAGAGAAGTTAACAGAAAATGGTCACCCATTGGTCTGGATCTCAATCATGGACAAGACTTGTTGAGCCTCACAAAAACAACAGCCACCCTCCTACTTTCTTTTCTACATTCAAGTCTCATCTGTTAGATTGCTTTTGCACTGCACACTAAGAAGTGTAATGAAACCACTGGAGAAGTTTAGAGAAGGCAAATTTGAGAGACAGATCTTAACTTTTACTGGGCCAAACGATATGGTGCAGGGAGTGGGAGGGAAGAAGCAAGCTTTCAGGCCTGAAGGAATTGCATTCCACCAAGCTCATTCACATGCCATTCATTTAAGGTCTATGAATACAGGGTCACCAGATCAATATGAAAAACAAAAGTGATGTTCAAGAAAGTAAATCTTGCCTATACTGCATCTGGACATTCCGTAACTAAGTCCTTTTGATAAATAGGTATTAAGTTATTCTGTTTACTACTTAAGGACAAAGCCATCTACATGTCCCTGTCCTGCAGACAATCACCGTAGTCCTTATCATGACAAGATAAATTTTATCAGTCTAGTTACATAAGCCAACTCCTTTCTTCAGTGATACCTAATGGGTACACAGAGAGCTGTCCAATCTCATTGCACAGCCACTCTGGTTACCTCTGAATGGTCATGGAGGGCAGGGGAGGCGTCAGGAATTTCTTTGCATTTCTGGCAAAATGGAAGAAGAACCAGGGCACTACAGGCTGGTCAGCCTCACTTTGGTCTACAGGAAACTTTTGGAAAAATCTTCTGAGAAGTCATCTCCAGACCTACTACAGATAAGAAGATGACTGGAAGCAGTAAGCATCCATCTGTAAAGGAGAAACCATGCCTGACAAACATGACAGCTTTCTACAATAAGATGACCAGCTTGGTGAAAAACGGGTAAGCAGTGAATGTTTCTTACCTTGACTTCAGCAAGGGTTTCAACACTGTCTCCCACAACATCCTCATAGACAGGCTGAAGAACTATGGACTAGCCAACTGGACAGTGAGGAGGATCATGGGTTGTGATCCGCAGCACAAAGTCCAGCTATGCTATACTCCAGGGACAGATACTGATGTCAATACTATTTAACGTCTTCATTAATGATCTCATTGCTGGCACAGAGTGCACCCTCAGCCAGTACATGGAGGATACAAAACTGGGAAGAGTAGTTTAATGCACCATATGGTTGTGCTGCTTTTCAGAGAGACCTGGACAGGCCGGAGAATTGGGCAGAAAGGAATTTTACTAAATTCAGCAAAAGGAAATTGTTGTCTTCCTTCCCTGCACCTGGAGAAGAATAACTCCAGGCACCAGTACATGCTGGGGGCTGACCAGATGGAAAAAACCTTCTAGAACAGGACCTGGAGGTGAACGTAAGCCAGCAGTGCGCCCCTGCAGCAAAGGTCAACAGCATCTAGGGTTGCATTAGGAAAAATGCTGCCACTGGAACAGGTTGCCCAGAGAAGCTGTGGAGTCTCTACCCTCAGAGATACTCAAAACTCAATTGGACTAGATCCTGAGCAACCTGATATAACTAATCCTGCTTTGAGCAGAGATGTCGTACTGCACAACCTTCAGATGTTCCTTCCAATTTTTCAACTGTTCTATGAGTACATGATTTTGTAATTACAACTTAATTTCTCAGGTAACAAATGCCAGAAAAAAGCATATATTGCTCGTATAGCTCCATCAGCAGTAGAAAATGTCATAAAAAATGGCAACCCTAACTATATACTATCAAAAAAGTCTACTGCTAGGCTGACCTTCTGCACCTTGGAGGCATAGCAAATGCTGCAGCGATCTAGCAGAGACACCCTGGCTTCAAGGAAAAGCGAAACAAGGAAAGAAAAGAAGCACAAGGCCAGTTCCATGGAGATGAAACAAGCAAGTTTCACCATAGACATATCTGTCTCTGCAGTTGTATCTTCAGGCATTTGTACTGGACTATACACAAGAGACTCCTAAACTCTGCCTTATATAAGGCACGACAGCAAATTGTTCTGGGGCACCAAAACCAGAAGAATACATTTACTGCAACCCAATATGGTAAATCTCAGGTAGCTTTTT
>WEIS01042961.1:1216-12736 GCA_013389965.1 Todus mexicanus
TAACTCAAGCCTGGTGCTCCTTCATAACAGACATGATCAAGTTCTACCAGACAGCAGAAGCCTGATGCAGGAGCCGCCCTTGAGAGCACCTTCCTGGCCTGGTCCTCCGAGGGACATGCAAGTACATTCATGAGGAATTCTGTAACTCAGACACGGGGCAAGAACAAGGACAAATTTGATCTTTCCTCTGTAGGTTAACAAGAGGGCTGCATTACAAATTTAAACTTTTTCTTTCCTGATGACTTTGTGTCCTCTATGAGCTCTTATCCCTGAACTAAAGCGCTCCTTAAAGAACACCAGACAGGACAACATGAACAGCAAGCGTTTAAAAGCAGATGCATTATGAACAAAAGCACCCCTCAACCTGCTATTCTGTTCTTCTCTGCCCTTATTTTTCATCTTCCTTCCATGCTGCATCATGTGAACTTGGCCACCAGTCCTATGGACACATAATCACATAGCGAGTCTCATTCCTCTGTAGCCACATTTTTTTCCATTAAGGTTAGCACTTTTAGACTCAGAAGTTTAAGCCAGGGAATTTGTGCTATTTATCTGTGAAATCTGCACAGTGCAACTGCGTGCTTAGCCTTGACCCCCAGTGAACGGGAGCAATTCCATAAGCGCTTGGTCTAATAAAATTGGTAATTGGTACTGGTGACACAATGGATACATATAGAAATAACAATCTATTGTAAGTACATCACATTCCAGCATACTGGCAATATTATTGCGCACAATGATGCATTATTCAGGAATACAATTGTGAAAAATAAAGACAGACAATAGTTCACGGGTGTCATCATAATATATATGTTAGCAGAAGAAAAATAATGGAAGAGGAGGCTTTCCACTGCCTTGCACTTGAATTCTTATTTACAGCAGTGCAAAGGGAGGTTAACACTATTGTGCTGACTTGGAACATTCACAATTGCTTTGTTCAGTAGTTCTAGCACATAAATAGCACCTCCAACACCTAGCCATTTCTCCCCAGTCCAGCTCTCCAGATCAGGAGCCAAGAAGGGCCAAGAAGACCTCTTTCCAACTTTGGGAGTTTGCTGCACGTAAGGTGATTTCCCAGATACCCTCTTACACACTTCACAAGCTCTGTCTGAGCAGGTCAACACACAAATGCTAGTATAAGCTTGACCCATTTGTAGCACAGCACTGGGTAATTTGAAAACAAGAGCCAGAGGGGATAGATAATGAACTAGAAAGCAGCTTCTGAAGTTTGTACCTTCCCCATCTGCCTTGAGTTGTATTCCTTTGCACAGCATTGCAGTTGATACCACCACACGTCGCCAGCAAGTATGAGGGGTACTCTGAATAAAATATTTATTTTTTAAAAAGTAAATAAAGCCACGTAAGAAACCTACATTTACTGCAAAAGGCAGCATTTCCAAAGCCACAATGATCCCACATCCCAAGCTTTGCCAAAAAGACAGGAAACCTTTCAGGAGACAGACCCCTCCAAGAGAATCCACCTCACTAGAAAACTGCCTGACTGGCTATTTGAAAGCCCACACACAGCAAGTGTGGCAAGTTAGATCCAGTTCCTAGAGAACAAACATAATGGTGGGGTTTGTTTCCCTGACATTTGGGACTAAACGATATGCTATGGAGCGACAGCAGCTGAGTGAGCTTCCATCTCAGCCTTGTCCTCTCATCATGGGACACAGCACCATTACCTTGGCCACTGATCTAGATACAGAGGTGATGGTCTCCAGTACTGTCCCCTGCGTCACCTTCTTGGCAATTTTTGGTAGAGCACAGACCTCTTTCCTACAGACCATGATAAGGCCTTCAGTTACTGAAATGTGTTGCCATATTTATGATCTCTGGTGCATCTCAAGAGGACCCACATGCCTTGAACATCAAAAGTTAATCAAAAACATTTCCCCCAATCAGAACACATTTCTTGAGTCAAGCGTGGTCCGAGGGAGCTCAGACAGCTACAGAGGGGACAGACCCTGTGCTCCGTTCTCTTGCATCACTGATCCTTCAGCTGCAGAGGCCGTGTTCAGACTTCACCCTGCAGCACCTTTATAGATTCTGCTGAAGGAAAATGGAAAATTTTCATATGAACACTTGCTTAGGAAACAGCTCTCTACCCCTCTCAGAGTGCACTGAATCTTTTCCAGAGTGCACTAAATTCTGCTTTTCTCGCTTATCTCTGTCTGCACAGACTGGTTCCCAGGAGTCTCTGCAGTCAGTGCCTCTCTCATTCACTCCTTCCACATTTCCCTTCCTTGTATCTCACCCAGTCCCTCTTGTGCACATGCCTCCATGCAGGTCTCTGGAAGCAGTGGGATAAGAATTTTTTCTATTGTTTATTTTGATTTGAATCCTTCTGGCTGATTTTTCTGTTTCACACTCCACTAGCTTCAGGGTCCATCAAAATCTGGAAGACAGCTGTACGCATTATGCCAAGTCATGGCTGCACCAGAGCCTCTGTACACAAGTTAATCTGACACAGAAGTAGAGAGCTTCGTGGTTGTTCTGCTTTCATGGGGCAAGAGACATCCGAGGAGGTCAGACGTATTCTTCGACTTCAGGTATTATATTCTTATTCAATGGTCTGGGGACCTGCCAGGCCTCAGAGTAAATTGCCACAGCCAACAGTTTGCCCCAGGGATTTCTGTCTACAGTAATTGCAAGGAAGACGTACACCCAAGCTTTATGCTTGGTAGAGCTTACAGCAGGATCTGGCCTGACTTTCAAGGTGCACTACATATATATATTTAGATGACCTACAAGTAAGGCAAAGATGTTTCTACATTCTTCTGGTGTACCCCTGCAGACCCGTAACCAAGGGTTCCCACATCCCATCAACTCATCAGCTGTGTTACAAAGCAGAAAGCAAGAATTTCTGATATAGCTGCACTCTGTCCCTAACTCGCCTTATATAACACTAAAGTCCCTATACACAGCGAGGGGAGACAGAAGCCAAGAAAGTGGAATTTCTCTCCATTAGAGAAAGTTATGCAGCTGCTGTGCTACATTTGTAGGAGGGAAAGATAACAAGGGCATAGCTGTGTGTGTTGGAGCTCCTTCCTAAGGTGTTCCCGTGTTTGCTAATTGTCCTTCATCTGCTTTCCTTCTACCTAGAAATCTGAGCTTTCCCTCCGAGTCATTGCTGAGGCCTAGACGGGCAAGTATCTTTAGGACATGGCTTTAAACTAAAAGGAGGATTTAGACTAGATGCAAAGAAAAAATTTTATACTGTAAGAGTGGTGAGACCCTGGCCCAGGTTACCCAGAGAGCTGGTAGATGCTCATCCCTGAAAACATTCCAGGTCAGGTTGGATGAGGCTCTGAGTAAACTGCTCTAGCTGGAGATGATCGGCTCACTGCAGGAGGGTTGAGCCAGATGACCTTCAAAGGTCACTTCCAACCCAAACTATTCAATGACATGAATCTTAAATACAGGGATGTTGGTCAGCCTCTTTTGAGGGATCAGCACGAGAACCTTGCAAGGGCACAGGGTCCATTGAAACAGACTCAGTACTGCAGACCACAGGGAATTCATGGGTGTTCTGTACCGCTCAGGTACTAACCTATTGGTGGAGGTCTACAGTCATGCTTTGATTTCTTCTCTGGTATCATGAGATTGACTTTTATTTTAGAAAAAAGGTTTTTAAATTATCACTGCCAGTCACAGGACTTCAGATGCTGTTAAGCACTGGAACAGACTGCCCAAGGAAGGAGTTGAGTCATCAACCCTGGAGGTATTCAAAAGACAGGTAGATATGGTGCTGAGGGACATGGATTAGCACTGGACTTGGCAGTGCTGGGTTAACAGTTGGTCTCAATGATCTTAAAGGTCTTTTCCAATCTAAACAATTCTATGACTTCCTGAAAGCAGTACACCAAATATAACAGGGCATATAATAATCTCGCCAGCAAGCAACATTTGAAGCCTGTCTTGAAAGATCTCAGCCTCCCCCAGTCCTTGCAGATACCATAAATAGTTCTCAGCTCTTGCCTAGAAGGTGTGCTAGAGTATACGCACAGTCCAGCACCTCAGCCATCCCTGCTCAAAAGTCTGGGCAGGACACACAGGCACAGCTGCCTGTACTGTAACGCCAGCCTTTCCGGCTGTGAGTGACCGAGGTTAATTCTTTGCTTCTAAGTGTCAGAGAGGGCTGTGACCCTGGGAATCCTGACACACAACAACAGTGCCTTGTGCCATCCCTGCTGAGGAAGCTTGCGATGACAACAGATTGGATCCACACGCTTCTCTCTCTAGCTGTGATCCCTGGCTAGATAGATAATCCCTTCATGGGCTGCTGCTCTACAATTGCACTGCAGCAACCAATCCAATCGGAGAGCCAGAACCAGGCCCAGGGGGATAATTCCCCTCCTACTTCCCAACAACATGGTGAAATCTACTTGTTTCCATAGAAACAAATCAGTTTGATGTCCACACAGCTCCTGCATCCCTCACTGCTGTGCATCAGCCCCAAGCTGCTGAGGCTGAGAGATTTTAAGCAACAGCTATAGGTCAAGCGTCTGCAGGAGAAACGAGAGGTATTCCTGGCGCACAGAACCCTCCGTCTCACCCCAGATGTCATTTGCTTAAGTTCGTCTCTGCTGTGAGAGAATTAATCAGGAATATCCCTCCCCTCCTCCATTTTGAGGGTTGACTTATCTGCCAGATCCCTCCCCGCTATCCTCCTGCAGATGGGTTAGCCCAGAATACGTGAGGACGTAGAACACAGATGGGAAAGGAAAACAAGGCACCGCAACACCTCCGAGTGCACTTGTGAGCCGATTCCCGCTTTGTATTTCTGCAGGTAAAAACTGTAAAGGGATTTTCTTGTTTGAAGCTCTGCATTTGGAGGATTATTCAGAGAGTGGTACAGCCTACAGAGCATTGCCTGATCTCAAAAAGTCACTGCCCATTATAGCAAATGCCGCATTGACTCTAGGCTGCAGCAGTGGCAAAGGAAAGAGTCTTGAGAGTGGAAAATAGCAGCACTGCTGCTGTGCAGCTTCCTCGGGGATTTTTCTGGGTAATAGAAAATGAAGTCCTGGGTCTTGCTCGCTACCTTGGGATGTTCAAGATAAAGAATAACACAGTCCTGATTCTATATGACAATATCAGGAACTCAAGGGAGTAAGCAACCTGGTGTCTCCTGACTGGATGAGGCAACAAGGATTATACATCTGTGGAAAACACAGCTTTGATTTCAAAAATTACAAGCCCAAGAGAAAGAAAACAAGGCTGGTTTCACTCTTTTAAAACCAAACATAACACCAGATCTAGGTAGGAATACAAGAATTCAGCAGAAAAGCAACCACAGCTCTGGCTGAGTCCAGAGGCCTCCAGAGCCACACATATAAGAAATCCTGCACTAGCATGATGCATTCTCCACCCCAGGAGCTGTTAACGAGATCTTTCTGTCTGTCTTGCTGGATTTTGACCATTATAGCATGAAAACAAGTTTTCCTTTTGCTCTCAAAACAAATATACTCTGGCAAAAAGTCATGCGCATAATTTATGCTATGTAGCTTTGTCCACAAAGGCTTTATGTCCAGAATCTCCCCACAACGTCCAGGCAGTAGCAATACCCTAGAGTATCAGCAATACCCTAGAACACCAAATTAGTCCAGTCCTGGTGGCAGTAGTGAAGAAATCCAGTTTTTATGGCCATAAAGGTAATCCATGACCCAGCATCTTTGCTTCTCTCCTTCTCAACCTGCACTGATCTGTTGTAACACTGCTCTGCTTTGGCACAAACAAATCTACTGACAGATCCTGGCTCTGCCGTAACAGGAGGGTTGCAGCCCTGTAAAACATCACCTGCACAGAACCTGCAACTTGAGCTGGCAGAGAACAAAAGGACAAGCTGTACGCTAAAACTCTGGGACAGAAATGAGTGACCGGTGGAAAGCAGAGCCACAGTAACGCCTTGGGATTAATGACGCTAAAACCAATGAGCAACAGGCTGACCTGGCTATTTCCCACCAGCAGCGTCTTACTCTGTCCTAGCTCTCCAGAGCCAAGCTACAGCTGAGTCTAGACTGAAGGTTGTCCTGCAGTACAGGCTCTCCTGTGTTGAGGGACACCACTAAACTGTGCAGCAGGAACTAATAATGAAGTTATTTGTCACATGAAGACTCTGAAAAACAAGGGGTTTATCCCCCTTCTTGCCCTTCTCTCCTTCGGAGAAGGCACAATGGCAGACTCAGATACCAAACACTCATGGTAAGCATCATCTTAGATTTCTTGTAAGGACTCTGGAGTCTTGGTATTTGCTGCAAGACCCAAGATAAGAACAAGCATAGCTCAAGGCACATTTCATCACTGCAGTATGGCATTTCCTCCACGCCCAGACAGCACTGTGCTCTAGAAAAGGAGTCTCTCCAGAGCCTGAAGGTTACGGACAACTGGAAGGGTTCACTGGAAAAGGCAAAATCACTTTGACGAGTCCGCTAATATGAACCCAAACGGAAGCTGTATGAGGAAGGGAGGTGGAACCTCAAGCCATGATATGCTATTAGTGGCCAGACATGGATGGTGGGTTTATAAAATTGAGTGCACGTGACCTGACAATTTATCTTGGGTCAGAGGCAAGAGGCGAAGTTTGTTGTAGGCAGAGAGGTCAGCTCCTTCCCTTCCAACAGGCCAGGCAGGATGGACAGAGTTCTGTGGGGCAAAAGAGCTATGCCGCACTCTGGCACCCTGACTAAACTGCCCAAGGTGCAGGGTTGTCCTGCAGAGGGAATTTAAGATGCCAATTTACATCTCCATTCTGCCTGGAGAAGTATGCAGGAACAGTGCCAAGCTCCTTGCTAAGTACTGCACCTCTGCAGTTTCAGATATAATTAGGATCACCCTGGCTGGAAACATGGTGCAGAGGCGCTGCTTCTTAAGCCCTTGAAGAAAAGACAGTGGACCAACTGCTAACACCTCCCGTGCAGAGTGAAGCCAGAGGCATTAAACTCGACTTCAAAAAAAAACCACATAAGGTGTCTCCATTTCAGGCTATACCAGAATGAAAGCTGGATCAATAGCCCCAGAAGACATGAGCTTTTGACCTCCTGGCTGGTTCCAGTGTGTCTGCCAGAGTCCTTTTGACCACCCAGTGGGACTGCATTTTTCATGTCCCAGGGAACATTTTTCCCTGGTCAAGTTTGGGCAGTGACTACAGGAGGTGACAGAAAGGCAGGTTTATATACAGATACACATCCACAGAATTTCTAAAGGAGTCCAAGTCTTCATGGTAACCTTTAGGGCTTAGGTTTAAAAAGCAGAGGATGATTCAAATCGGTGTTGCGTATTAACGAAGACTCAACCTACAGCAAAATTGGGGCATAGTGACCTGCACAGACCAGAGTCTTCAGCTGTTCCTATCCTTTCCCTATTTCCCACAAGGAAAGGGTTTATCTAAATTCCTTACCTTGGTATCTTCCCTTCACCCCTTCAAATCAATACACTGATTTCTAATAACATTCACTTTTATCTGTCCAGGTGTCCAGTTTTAATTCAACTTCAAAAAGAAGATGGCAAAATATCAAGTGCTAATGCAGTACCTCACTTGCTCTTTTACAGTAAGAACTCTTTAAATATCATTCTTTCGATAGCCTACACAAATTCATTCAGGAAATAGCCCTCTTTAAGATGAGTTTGAGATGCCACATAGTTTGCAGGCCTGACATAACAAACATCTTGTATAAACAGGCATAAAAGGAGAGTAACACCTAGAAGCAGCAACATCAAATCAAAGCAGCACAGGGCAGAGGGAAGAAGGATATTGCTGGGATCCCTGCTGGGAGCTGCACTGATGTAGAAGAGGTGACCCGAGTTTCAGCATTGGGAGCTGCAGCATCAGCTCTGCAGCGTGACACATGTCATGCAGCAATCCCTGAGGGCATTCTGCGTTTTGGGATGTACCAATCTCCTCCTTACCTCTAGCTCTAACCCCACTGCGACAGATCTCCTCTCAAGGCCACCACCACACTCGGGCAATTCCCGGCTATTCATAGAGGAGCTTCTATTAAAAGTAAAAAGCACAATCAGCTTAAGAAATAGCCAGAGATTACTCAAGAGATCACAGCAGCCAGAAAGACAGAAAACCTAATATGTGTAGTAGAATCAAGGGGCCCCATTCTGACTCAGAGCAGCGTAAATTCAGAGTAAATCATAAGCAAACCACTGGAGCTAAGTGTTGGTATCAGAACTGTGCTTTTTACTGGCTTAATTCTGAACTTGCAGGTGATCAGGTGCATTCCCCTGCTGACAGAGAATTGTTCGTGTGTGGCAGGCAGGTGGAAAACAGTTATTTTCATTATAAGCCCCAGTTCGTAGAGGTTTACAATTACTTGGATGAGGAAGAGCTCTCCAAGTTCAAACACGCTGTTAATTTGTTGTCAGAGCTCTGAGCCAGATGCTATATAACTTACTCTGCCTTTACACATGCAAGAGTGGCAGGAAGGCACGGAGCAAGCAAAGACTTAGAGATTTTTGCGTTTCGGTACTTCTTTCTTTGTTCTACAGAACTCAGCACAGCCTCCTCTGTCCCTGGATCTCCATTCCCCCCAAAAAAGCAGAAAAAAAACCAACCCACATTAAAAAAAAAATAGTTTTTCCTAGTGCTCTCCAGGGTAAGTTAGCTCTGCTGTAAAAACATTTGCAGATGTTGAGAACCGACTACTCAGCATCTCTGTAGAGTTCTGCCTATTGAGAAAGAGTCTAAATGCAACTGAAAAACTACTCTGAAATACAGCTGCAGTTTATGCTCAGCTTTTATACGGCGTGACAGCAACACTGCCTGGCTCATCAGCCAAAACCCACAGCAGCATCGGTTTAATATCGGCAAGGTCCCCTCTCAGGCATCCCATAGACATTCTTGATATAAGAGAGGCCCAGGGTAGCATGACAGCCACAAAACGACAGTTCTAGCACAGCCAGACAGAATCGCAGCAATTCTCCTGTTTGTGAGGGTAGCATTAACTCTTCACCCTTCAACACAGCAAAAATAATGCAACCTAAAAGCCGTAAGAAAAAGGAGATGGAGCCTTAAAGGGGACTGCTGAGGTAATACGTTATTAAAATAGTATTTTCACCCTCAGAGACTCCAATTCAATTCCCGTTTCAGTCACAAGTGAGGAACTGGGTTTAATCCAAACCTCATTTTACATAATTTATTGTGACTGCAACACAAGTATTTTAGCAGAGCTTATAGTTTTGGGACAAAGACCTGATTTTTTAGGAAGCAAAAAGTTGACAGTGCAGATCCTGAAAGTTTTGAGGTTCTTTACACTTGTCTCCAAAAGTGTTCAGGGAAACAGCAGCTTTTAAAGACACAGAAATACTGAAACATCCATGTTAGAAATCAATGTTTTCACTGCAAAAGCCACACTGCTCTTCTGTTAGCTTAACTGCTGTGGCCAAGGCTCTCAGAAAAGCCACACAAGTCACAAGACTTGCAGAAAAGTGGCAGAAGTTGGCAAGTTTGCTTCCAGTCAGGAAGGCACAGCTTGAGGAGCTTGCATAACGTCTGCTTCCAAGATGCTTCTAAAAGCATGTTACACTGAGCTGCAAGAAGCTACTGACCAAGGATTGAAACGCCATCTCGCTCCCATTTGGTCATGGCTGGGTCTGCCAAAGCTTTTAGAGCATCTAACGTGGCAGAGAACAATCAGAGACACTGTTAGATTTCAGACTCAGGGCTCATTCTTCCTGTTCTGTCTCAAAGGAAAGAAAAGCAGTTATCTGCTATAGCCAACACCAGCCTAGGAGCTGTGACAAGCTTGAAGGTCATGCAGAAAGCAACCGTCAGCAACTTAATTGTCCTGTCTGTCCATCTGTGTATGGCAGCTTAAAATTACTGAGCCACTTTACATTCAATTGTTATTAAAGTATTCACTAATAGGACTTTGAAAACAAAGCTAGACTTAAGTACAAAGTACCAACGAGTCACCTGGAATAATTGTTTGACTATTTAACATTAAATTGTGCTCTCAGTTTCCAGTCACAATGTTTTTGTAGTCCTGCTTGCTCCTCAGTGAACACTGAAATCTTGTCTCAGCCCTCCCTTCATAACCATCCCAATATTTCCAGTAGCTAGTCCTGAGCAAGACATCTAATTCTCATAACTAAACTCCACCACATCGCTCAAAAAATAAGCATGATGCATGCTTTAGAAGGATTGCTGATAAATATAAACAAAGAGAAACAGCTTCGGGGGGCTTTCCAGAACCAGTCCTGCTTGTAGTCTGATCATCTCCTGGCCTGAGCATTTAAAGTCACTAAGGACAAAACCCCAGGCTCATCTCTCTATAGGGCTGCACTACCCATCCCTGCTCTGAAAGACTGTGCTCAAAAATGTAAATACCACGAGCTCATTTAGCGCAGCCTTATCTCCCAGTGCTTCCTAAGAATACCCTGACTACTCAAGTCCAGTATCTGGTCTCTGCCAGCAGCCAAAGGTGGCTGCAGCAGTCCCAACCTGTCTGCAGAGCTGACCTAAGTAACCAGCAGCACTGAGCAAACAAGGCAGCATGAACAGCTAAAGCTCTTCCCACATCACTTCTGGAAGAAGGTAGGTCTTTCAAAGGGCTCAGGCAGACATCACTGTACCACTCTTGCAGAGTTTTTATTTATTGTTAGGAAAAAGTTTCTTTCTTCACGGTTAACCTTTCCTAGTGTTATTTCAAGTGTCCATTAATGATATACACCTACATGACAACAGAGACCAACAGCCTCTCCTTTCTTTCTACAGATGAAGAAGGTATAAAAAAATTAGTCATAAGAATTTAGTTTCAGAGCTGAGAACAGCACTCTATCTCAAGGCTGAATGTGTCTGTATGCCTGTTAGAGGCAATATTCCTTCACTTCGAGCTTTCACTCTATCAAGATGAGCAAAACCAGGTCTGAGAGGAGGGAAAGAAAATTTCAAGCGGAATGAGAAACTGTCCCACTAGTGAGCTATCCTTCCCCTGTGCATGACTAGATAATATTTTTTTGGACCAGATTTAGTTTTAGCTCTCCTCCCAACTAGCAGTCCTCTGACTCATATGGTTACAGATCTGTGAGTCCGAGAAGGAAAGGATTACACCCAAAGCTTTTTTGGAGGTTTTTTTTTTTTAGCGGCATATCAAGGAAGCAGTTTTACACCACATATTACCAGTAAATTTCATTTCACAGATGCCACCTCGAAACCAATTTTATATTGGGCATACCGGCTGAACACCACATGCTTCTAGGTGACTGCCTGCCGCTCCTTCAGTAAATCTTCTGGGTTTGCCACTCACATGCACTGCCTGCAACAAAAATCTGAGTATTGGCTCGCATGGGTGGGGCACACAAGGGTTTGCTCTTGTCTAATAAACTCGCTGCTCAAGACGTCATAATAAGTTTCACCCCAGTAGCCAGAACACAGCAAGAACTCTTTTCTTGATTAACTTACGCTAAGTTGTCAAATTCTTTCATTTCTCTTCAAAAAGGCTCATCTTAAAGATGCTAAAAAAATCCTTACTCAGAATTCTTATCCGCACTTGTACAGGCAGGCTCAAA
>WEIS01042962.1:611-11286 GCA_013389965.1 Todus mexicanus
CAGCAAGAGCTGTCTGCTCTGTCCATTTGCAGGCGGCAGATTATCCCAGAGACAGAAATAGGTTTGAGTTCAGCCTGTTTTTAATGCATCCTGTGCTCTGTGGCACTTTGGATTAGATGCCTGCTGGCTGTTCTCTTATGCAACTTATCTTGCATGCAGGAAATTTATGAATATTCAACAATCATTATATGCTACTAATCAATGCAAAGTCTTTTATAAACATTTTATAATCTTCCTAACCAATAGCAACACAATTTTGCTAAAAGAGGGTAGCAAGAAGTCTGTTCTCACCTGTGAAAATGAAATAAAGCACTTTTTCTTTACCCTTCTAATTTAATTATTTCTATCCCCCATTGGAATGACCTACATAAACCTGGATTTTGACATCAATGTGATGCAAGAGGGTTAGAGAAGTAGTTTGCAGATCCAGCTGGAAGCTTTTTAGAATGGGAGAATACCTATACTGAATGTCAGCTTCACTGACAATTCTGTTTGTGTTCAAAATAAATGGGGGACTGAGGGTGGGAGGGTTTGTGGGTTGAATGTGGTGTTGTCTCCAAAATGCTGAGCCAGCAGGATGAGCTCCTAGGGAATGTTACTACCAGCACAAGTAAGAGGAGCTGGAAAACTCTTCTGTCCTGAAGCAATCTTGGATGAAGAGGAGGAAGGTGGAAGTGTTCCACCTTTGTCTTCACAAGAGCCAAATGTTTCTTCAGGCACACATAACAATCTGACTGCTCTTAAACATTTGTTTAAAGTATTGAACTTAGAGAAAAACCCCACAACTTTAAGTTGAGAACAACTGTTTTCTCTTAACTTACTTGATTAAGATGAGAGAACAGAGCATTATATTTTTTTTATTCATATTTGTCGAATCTGCACTTAGGAGAATGGCAACATGGCCATGTAAATACATCAGAAGTTGTGTATTTACTGCTCCTATCAATCCTGTGTTTTTCTGAAAAGATATCAAAGGCATTGAATAGCTCTGAGATGGGAAGTATAAGGCTCAACTGTGTTTTCTGAAAAAGTACACCTTCTGGTAGTGAGATATCAGTCAAAGTGCGGATACAAGCTATCCAGCATTTCAGCATTTTTCTGGAATTTGCTTAATTACTTAATCTTTTGATCTTTTTTCCACTTGTCCTTTTTCCACTCCACTTCCCAAATATGTGAAAATTATTTTTACATTACAAAGCAGAAAATGTCTACAATTTAATTGATTGCTGTCAACAGAGTAACTGCATGAAGGCTTGTGTAAGTCTTTTTAATTCTTTTTCTATGCATCTTATGTGCTTGCTTTGCATTTTTATTTCCTTTTGCTGGGAGTAGTAGAGAAGAAGTAACAGTTGTTTTTACTTTCGGGTTGGCATACTGAGGAGATATAAATTCTTCTTAGGAAGAAATATACATTAATCGCTAGAACTGGAAGCAATGTTTGGGACCAGGGAGTACAGAGGTGGACCATTTCCAACTTTCTGTTCTTGAAGCAGTCTGACCTTGACTCAAGTTAAGATAGTTTTGGAGCTCTTCTGTGCTACCTACAACCTATGTTTTAAATGCTCTGTTAATCTTAGACTAGTATTAAATAAAGACTAGGATGCTTTCAGATACTCTTACAGTGAATTTGGACTCATGCCAGCTGATATTTTAAATGGTTTGCCTGAGGCCAGAAAAATAAAATCAATGTTAGAAAAAAAAACTAAAAAAATTTTCCAGATCTTGTGCTCGGGGCACTAGCAGAACAATTTAGCTTTCTTTTCCACACTGGCAGGCTGGTTTCTGCATACATTGCCAAATTTCCAAATGCCTTGATTCAAGTTCATAAAAACTTCTCACTTCTCTTGGGAGAGAAAATCGGAGGACAAGAGTTTTATTAGACTGATTGAAAAAGCCGACAAGCTTTACAGCAAAGAGTCTCTCATTTCTCTTGGTTGTGGTTGTTGTCTTTTCCCTTCTTTCACGAGAACTTCTGCTAAAGGAGGCACTTAGCTGCAGGCAGTTGTGCAGTGCAACACTGGGAACTGATTCACAGCGAGTGCCACAAGGGAATACTTCAGCAATGACATTTCTACACAGTTGTATCTCCTCAGGTGTAGGGAAGAATTCATTCCATTTCATTTGAATCTAACCCGGTCTTAATTTTTTTACTTTTCACTGAATTTATTTGTTCTGGCACTGATATTCCTTGATGAGGAATACCTTTTAACATGTGCCTTTAAGTATAAGTACCAGTTAAAAATACTTATTTGTGCTTCATATGCATCTTTACTAAGTTAATACACGTGTAATTACAATTCTGCCTGTCCATCCATCTGCCACACAGAGCATACACAGTTTAAATGCTTTTTGCATAGGTTTCATAGTAGATTTTTTTTTTCCTACAGTAATTGCTATGTACTGTTCTTCACAGTATTACTCACAGGTACTTGTTGCCATACTTGTATGTAACACATTTGCACACATTTCTTGAAGTGACCAAGAAGATCTTTATGCAGATGGTTTCAAATGTTTCTATACTAATTATACAAGAGGTGTCTGATATAGGAGTGTTTTTCAGGTAAGCAGTGCGTTCAACAGAGACAGTCATGGTGTTGCTCTGGATGAAACCTGGTGTCACTGTTAGCTCCAAGTGATTTTTAAGATTTATTTCTTACACAACTTAATTAGCTCACTAGCTGAGGGTCAGCTTTCTCCTGGATAATCACAGGTTGTTGTTTCAGCTGTGCCACATTCTTTATTTCCTTACAGTTCTGGGAATTGATGGGTGGAGTGTCTCCTACAGAAAAGTGCACTGGTTTGTATCAAAAGAAGTCTACATTTTTACTAAGTTTTTAATGGTTTATGGATCTTCTTGTTGGGTTTTTTTTCCCTCTCAAATATGTGATATGAACAAAAGGTGTCATTTTTTTAATCAGTACTTTAGTATATGAACCATACCGTGCAATGGTGTGAGAGAGCAATTGACAAGGTAAAAGATCTAAAAAATAAAAACATTACTGAATCTTTCTGTCCTTGGTTAGGTGACTGCGTTTCTCAAGAACAGAAGCAGTGGGATTGAGTTCAGCCCAGACAAGGTGGTAATCAGATGTTGCCCTGTGCTCCTGCCAGCAGCATTACGTCTAGGCCAAGGCTCAAATTTAGACTGCATTCTCTTCATGTTTGGTCTCTTAATGATGTTAAAAAATTTCAGTGAAGTCGCCAAAGTCTCTTAATGTGTTTTGAGAATTGTACTTCTCTGCGCACAAAGTGCCTCTTCTAAATCTACTAGGAAGGTTTTTTTGCATGAATATTACTCTTGGGATTATAAATAGCAGCAAGTTGAAAAACGGTTGTTTTGTCGCAATATTTGTAGATCAAGTTTGCAGCTCTGTAGAACTGTATGGATGGTTTGTTTAAATGGAGAAATACCTGCTGGAGGTTGGAAAGCAATAGGGCTGATATTTCTGCACTTCTACTAGTCTAAACGTGGCCTGCTTGATGCAGTGAATAGTGCTGCTGAGTGTGTTTCCATTGGTGGAATACAGGTTACAAGCTCCCCCAGTTTTTGGTAAAGGATCACAAGGGCTTTGGGAATAAAGGCGTCGTAGCTACAGAGAAGCAGCAAGACTGACCCTCAGGCTGTGGATAGAAATCCTTTGATCCCATGGGAGATTTCTTAAAAATTGAGTATTGTTTCCATTCCAGCTCTCAGCCTCCAAAATGTCATGTTCCTCTTCAGAAGAAAACAAATCCAAGGAGCAATATGGGGTTAGCTTCAGAGAGGCGGAATACAGACACCCTGACCACAGGCTCTGCTGGCACAGGACACTCGGGCTGAGCAGGAACTGTCCACCCTCCAAAGCCCCAGCAGCTCACCAGAAGCACCAGGCTGTTTCCCATCACTATTAACATTTTACCAAGCCCACTGTAACAAACTTCTGGCTTTTGTGAGATACTGCAGTTTGTCCAAGTCGCTTGATCATCCTGCTGTCTTGACTTTTGGCTGAATGACTGGAATCATCCCAGCAGACCCTAAGTTTGAGTTCATTAGAGCCTGTTTTTGAGTTTTCTGTCTGTGTGTGTTAGCTGTAAAAGGAGAGGGGAGTTGGACAGAGGTATGAAAAGCAGAGGACAGGCTTTCGTACTGGGAGGTGCGCAGCTCTTATTGACAACAGCCTTGGTTCATGTCTACCTCCAGCTTTGCTTCCCTTGCAGCATCTCCATCCAGGCTGGCCAGGGTACCCTATTTCTGCTTGCTGTGCTGTACAGCATAGTGTGCTCTATGGAATATTCCATCATCCTTCCCTATATAACAATATCCCATGTTGTGTACAGGCTTCTAAGATGCTGTCAGTACCACCCTTACCAAACTGAGACATGATGGACTACTTTAAAGTCAGTATTTTCTACTATTTGTGCAAACGCTTACACATTGTGTATTATAGGAAGCACTAGTTAGACTTTAGTGACCACTGTTGTGATTGAAAGGCAGCAATTCTCCTACCAGATGTGTAATTCAATCTTTCTATCTGAGACTGGAGTTATTCTATGGGTTTGTCATGTCCATGTGATTGAAACATTTATCTTCAGGGTCTCTGTTGTGTAAGAACATAGTATACAATCTTGTAAGAAAATTAAGAAAGCAGTTAATTTTAAGACGCATCCTTCATTCCTTCTTTGTCCCTGCCTCCAGAAAACTTCAACATACTCTTTTGTAGCTGTCCTAAAGATCTTCTCTTTAACAGTTTTACAAAGGGTGTGTGTCCTCCCCCCCGTCCTTAAATTAACCCACATGCACTTGTAGGTGTTAGCAATTATTAGAAGAGAATCTAAACCTTCAACATCTCAGCGTTTTCTATTTTGTTAGTCATCTGAGTCTGTACGTTTGAAGTTACTGCTATAATTGGAAAAAAGATCACACCAATCTATTATCTTCAAAAATAATTTTCATGTCACCAGTATCTAATTACTGTTATTCTCTCATTTCTTATGATACTTTAGGTGAAAGTTATGTTTGCTGATTATAATTTTTTAAGCATTTTCTCATCTAGAAGTTGTTTTGTAGTTTGATGTATTTCTCACACCACAGTAGGTGGTGATATTCTGGAATCCCCAGTGATATTTGTGAAATATTTTCATGCAAAAGAATAAAAATGAAGCATTACCAATTTCCCTAATGTACTAATTTGATTGGTTTCATTTCGGTTGGGTGCCATGTTCTTTCTTTTCTGTTTAAACATGAGCAAAACACAATTCAAACAACGCAACTTCATTTCAAACTGATTCCAAGGGCCAAGGTGACTTCTTGTGAATCACAACTTTCCTATTTTGAGTGCTCTGCAATTTTAACTCTCCATCCAGATTTGCAGGGGACTGAGGAACATGCCTCCAAAAACATCTTTCTGATCTTTACTTTCCTACTGAAATGCAGTGGAGTTGGTGTGTGGAGGGGAAATGGATAGAGCTCCTGTGGTGTCGTGGGAATCTCATGACCAGGCTGGCAGAGCGATGGTGGCGCTGGGGATGGGTGCGGGGATATTATGGGATGTGAGTGGGGTTTTCACTTCTGCTTTTGGAGCCGTCTCAGCTCAAATCACTCTAGAGAGTCCTCGTTTTCCACGTATGGAGAAAAAACAGCTCTCCCGACGGGGAATCTCCTGCTTAGCCATCCATCCGCGGCACCGCGCTCTCGCATTCGGGCAAGAAGTGTTTGAGAGCCGAAAGCGCTCCTTTGCCTCCAGGCTTTTCCCCGCGGATTTCTTCCATTGGAGTCGGGGAGGGGGTCCCCGGCGAGGGAGCCCCGTCCGCCCTCTCCTCTACTCTCCTCTTCTCTCCTCTCCGCTTCCCCCGTCAGGAAGAGGAGGAGGATGATTTTTGCGTGTTAACGCGACCTCCAAGCGCCTCCCGGGGAATCCCCCTGGGGAGCCCGGCAGGTGCCGGGGGCTCTGTCGGGGGGAAGCCGGGGGGGCTGCCGGTAGCGGCGGGCCGGGGCGGGGAGCGAACAAAGCGGCTGCCCAAGGAAGGAAGGAAGGCAGGGGCGCTGCCCCGACGGGGCTGGACGGCGCGGAGCCGCCCGCAGCGGGGGCGGGGTGACCGGGGCACCCAGCCCCGCTCCTCCGCTCACACACGGACAGACGGACACGCTCAGCAGCTCTCCCGGGCACACGCCTCAGAGACACACGGGCACAGGCGGCCGCCGGTGCGCGGCGGGAGGATGCGGCGGCTCCGGCCCCGGTTGCTGGTGCTGTTGGGGCTGCTCTGTGCCTGTGCCCGGGTGGCCGCCGGGCCACCCCCGCGGAGCTACCCGCACAGCGCGGTGCTGGACGGCGCGGCCGCGTACCGCCTGCGCTGGGGCCGCCACGGCACCGCCCTCGCCTTCCGCCTGGAGGTGCGCACCCGCGGCTACGTGGGCTTCGGGCTCTCGGCCACCGGCGGCATGGCCTCGGCGGACATCGTGGTGGGGGGCGTGGAGAGGGGCCAGCCCTACCTGCAGGTAAGGCCCGGCTCCTTCCCCTGCCCCGCAAGCCGCCGGCTCCTGACGGGGGAGAGCGCTCCCGGCTCGCCGCTCCCGCCCCGCCNCATAGTTCTCCAGGTATGTTTCTGTCTACATATTGCCAGGGCTATAGCTGGTAACAGGAGCGAGGGACATAGGTTCTGCTGCTGCTTCCAGCAAAGCATCCCCTCCAAGAGGCACCGGTGGCTAGTTGGGTAGGAGCCATGAGAGGGGAATGGACCCACACGCGTGGTCCCTGCTCAGCAACCTGAGATCCAGCCTGCAGGAGTTGCTCTGGGACTGAGGGAGCAGGGACAGCTTGTCTGACGGGTGAGTGAAGGTGCCCAGCATGACATCTTGTCACCCCCAGTTGCCTGAAAAACTTTTAGAGAGAGTTTAAGACCAGAGTAACACATAGTTGTTAGAGTACCGTCTAGGAGAATTTGTCTGCCTTTTCCTTCATTGTGTTAGAGCTAGCTGATTCTTGACGCTGCTGCTTAAATTTTGAGAGCTTTTTCTTTAAGAAAGCTTAGTAATGTTTCAACATAAGAAAACTAAATGCTTAATATGCACTCACTGCTATTTGTCAAGATCTTATAAAATCAAAACTTTTCCAGAAAAAAGGACATTTTAACATAAATATTTCTTATCTTTTTTTTTTTTTTTTTAATTAGTTTGGTATATGGAGCTTAAGCAAATACTTTCTTATCCAAGTTCAGACTGATGATTTTGAGAATATTTTTTTCACCCTATTTCAAAATGAAGATTGCTTTCCTAAAAACCTCAGCCTAAGTAAAACACTGATAATAATAATAATAATAAGTATTCTGGTCATTGAGCAATTAGCTCCTAGCTCATAGAATCAAAGGCTTTCTAGAGCCTCACAATTCAGAACATGCACCCACCCATTAACGATTAAAAGAAATTCAAAGTTTGTGTTTGTCTGGTTCAGGGATCCCCTTAGAGTAAAACAAGCCTTTTAGAAAGACACCCAAACTTAGTGTAAAGGTATCCAGTGATGGCGGATTCATCACGTCTCTTGATAGCTCGTGGCAATAGCGAGTCTGTGCTGTACCTGATTTCCAGTACTAGTTTGAGTTGATATTTCAGCTATGTATTTCCTCTACTACATTAAAAACTCTAGTCCCCAATCATGCTGCCTCCATGAAGTTATTTATATGCTGTAATCAAGTCACTCCTCACTTTTCTTTCACATAAAATACATGTTGAGCTCTTTAAGCATCCCACTGCAGGATATTTTCCCCAGCACTCAAAGCATTTCTGTAGCCCACTTCAGCATCCCTCACAAGTTTTCAGAATCCTTTAAAAATGGCCCCATACAAATTTTATTCTTCTTTCAAAGGTTTTATTCACTGGCATTCCATGAGAAGTACAACTGATACAGAAGAGGGGAGGATTGTAGCAAGTGCCTCTGTTACAGAACACCTGATATTTTCCCTGAAACACTTCTAGCACATAAATATCTGCTATCCTAAGTGCTATGAGTTATTTTGTCACACTTTTGTGTAGGTAAGGCACAGAAGAAACACTTCTGTCAAGCTTGCTTGCAACACGAAATTTTCTCCTTTCCCATTCCTTCTTCACTTCCAGGCAGCAAGATTTCTTCTTAAACTGGATTGAGGTCTTTTAAAAAGTTGCTGAGTTAAAATGTTTCTGTACTTGTACTAACAAGAAAAGGGCAGAAACAAAGATGAAGAAGAAACAAAATTTGTCAAAAGGCTTTTTCTGTCTGGTCATCAGGGATTGCTATAAAACGAGTAACTTGTTCTAGAATGCTATTTCAGTAATTTCTACTTCTTCCCTTTGCTAGACACACAAATGCAGTTAATATTTTTAAAACATGTTCTGTGTTAAGTGAATATCATCATCATTTACATAATTTACTTCTGAAAAAGAATTTTTCATAGATAGTTCCCTTGAAAGTATGTATGCCTAGCTGCACGCTATAAAATATGTACACCCTATAATGAAAGAACTTACTTTTCTTTTTGGTTTGGAAATATGTTTTTATTCCATGATCATCAGTCGGAAAATGTACATCGTGGTCAAAACTCTTAGAAGGGTCATTTTTTGGTTTCTTTGAAAGTTTTGAGCTGCTTGTTAGCGGCCTGATTTTCAGAAGATGTTCTGAAACACCTTTATAGCCTTTCAAGTGGGCACTGAAATTGCTAGACTCTTGGGAGAATTTAGCCTCTTTTTCTCCCTTAAGTTCTCATTCCTCTAAAAATAGAAAGTGTTCTTGGAGGGAAGAGTCCCCTTCTGGGAGCAAACATGCAAATATAGTTATATTACAGCCATCAGTAAAGGTAAAAGCAGATACTCCTTAGTCTGTAGAAGATCTGTATCAAGGTAGAGGAAAGTTTCCAGTTAGTTTTCTGAGAAAAGAGAAGACATTTCAGAGACAGACACATTCAGAGAGAGCAGATGCTATTCCCACCATCAGCAGGAAGTGCTTGTCTTGAAAAAGTCTGGTGACTCAACATTCTGAATATCTGAGATCAGTTTTTACTTTCTCAGTTTTTAGGTGTATCCTGGACTTGGGTGCAATGAGTTTACTTTGCTTTGCTGTGTTTGAGCTGTATTTAAGCTAAAAGGGTGTCTGGCGTAAGTAAGGGTAACATGATTTGAAAATCTGAGATTTAGTTCTCTCCAAATAAATACCAGGGAAAAGTGTTACGAAGTCATGAGAGAAAAACAAATCATGGTGTACCAGAGTGTTTTTTTGGAGAGCATTTGAATAATTGCAGAATTATATGTTTATCATCCTAATGTTTCAGAAGTGGGGACCTAGACATATTTTGGGAGGATGTAGAAGACAGTGTGAGTACGTATATACATACATGCACAGCTTTACTCTATTGTTGTGAGGGAGACACCTCTACCAAGCAGAAGGAGAAAAACAGGGAGATCAGTGAACAGATTATTCTTGCATGTTACTGAGTGCCCTGTGGTGACAGAGCGGCAGATTATACGGGGTTTGGGTGAGCATGTTTGAGAACAATTAGGAGATACCAATGGGGGCTGGTGTTGTAAAGCTGGGAGCTGCCTTTGCCTCTGTAGCGAGGGAGTGGACTTGGAAGGAGACTTCATACTTAGCAAAATGTTACCTTGAAATCTTGCCATGGTCACTTACAGCATATGTTACTTTTTGTATAAATTCTTGGGGCAGCCTTAGCTTTCACCTCTAGTTTTCTTCCACCCCCTCCCTTTTTCTTTCTTTTTTTTAAGCATCTCTTTTGTGCTTATGAATTGACACAGCATGCATTTTCATGCTAGACCCATGCCTTTTCCTTGGTCTCCACCCCTGTCTGGAATTGTGCATCCCCACCCACAGCACGTAGCTGCTGAGAGCCTCATTTTGGGGAGAGTAATCCTCCTTGATGAATGCCTATTTTGTGCAAGTTATACAAGAGGGTTGCATTGTTAGAATCTTCTGTTGAACTTGAACAAAAATAGTCCCCACTCAGGGTGAATAGAGACTGTGTGTCACTAAAAAGTACTTTATTATTCATTACAGCCTTGCTTGTTAACTGTCACCCAAACTAAAGAATATCTGTTATCAAATGTATCCCATAGAGTTAGCTTAATTGCTCATAGGGAAGTACTTGGAAGAGATTTTAAAGGACAGAAAACAGCGAGCATTCTCTGTACTTAACGATATTCTGCTTTTAAGTGCACTCATGCCAACAGCAACAAAAGATGTGTTTAGAAAACAACTTGAAAGGCACCAAGAGAGAGATACAGAGTGAGTGCCACACTGACATATCTCAGTTGGTGCTTTGTTGGAAGTATTTCATGCCTTTGGGCATTGGGGCAAAATCTCCAGATGACTAATGAGTCCCTCTTGGCTTCGATGTGGGGCATAAAGAGACACTCCAGTGTACATCTCTTCTGGCTGGGTGCTTTGTGGTTCTCTTTCAGAGGTACAATAGTTAGGACAAGGAAGCAACAGTTGGTGAACAAAAAATGAGAAGAATTCTGTAGCTCTTGTATTTTATAGGCCTGGGGTGGAGGTGGGGGGTTGCTTTGCAAGCATTTTTATTCGTTCTTTATGGTATTTTTTCTTGCCCTTTGGATTTTGGAAACACCAAGAAGTGGTGAGAGTCTGTTACAGACGATCCAGCCAGGATGAAGAAGCTGACAAAATACTCTATAAGTAGCTGGGAGAAGTCTCACAAT
>WEIS01042971.1:250-17404 GCA_013389965.1 Todus mexicanus
CCCATACTTGTCTTTTCTTACCCAGTATTTGTAGGGCTGGATGGGTACAGGGAAGCTGCAGTAGACATTAAAGGCTAGTCTGAAACTTCCCATGTTCAGGAGCTTTAATTAGCTTTACTAGTTGGGAATATGCAGGGAGAAAGGTTAAGGCAGCAAATCAGGCTAATTACAGGCTGGAGGTCCCAGGAGTTCAGATCAAACAATCTTCCCTGGCCCTAATCTCTGAGAAGGAAGCTGTTAACACTGTGCTGTCTCTGTCAGTGCTGCAGGGCTACTGGTTTTCAAGCCAGGTGTATGATCACTTCCCAAAGGGCCATTCTGCCCTGAGTGCCCATGAAGCAGGTCAAGCTTTAAACCTTGGTGTTCTAGGTCACAAATTAGAATTTCCCCTCAGTTCTTTTGGGCAGCGATAGCAGTAGGTCCTAGGTCTCTGACAGAGCACTCACAGGTCCAACCTACAAAGCCATACAGCTATGTCAGGGGCTCATCTGGCTCCTACACTGCACTCCAGACTTCTCCCTGAGCAACTTCAAATTGCAATTACCTTTTCACCACCATTTCCTGTTGCTGTAAAAGTTCTCCCCTACTTTCCCCCTCTAGCTGCTGTTTGTGGTAGGCTATACTGTCAGCATACTGCTCTTTCTGGTGTTACATAAAGGAGTGCACAAAATATTAGAAATAAAATGTCATAGGTGTGATGGTACAGACCCCCTTGTCATGAGTTTGCTCTGCAAGAGGCTGATTCCTAGGCTGCATCAAAGAAACACTCTTAGGCCGTATCTAGATGTGCCCTTGGATTGCATCACAAGATCGACAGTATTGTCCTTTGTTTGATACTGCTGAAGTCTGGTAAGCACAGGAGAATGGAGAAGCTCGATAGGCAGTCTCTCAGGACCAAAATAATTGGCATACCTGGTACACCTTGACTCTGCATGCAACCGCTGGAACCAAAACAATTCCCCAAAAACTCCTAGATGTTGACTCAGCTGGGTGGAGTGGTTTGACCCCACCCAATTGTATTCATCACTCCTGATCACTCCAAAGAGAAGGCCGTACCCTAAAAGAAATTTAAGAAGAGCAGAGAGGCTTAAGGAACCTAACCAGATACAGCGTGGAGGCAGTTTCAATGGGAATTTGCCTTGGTCCAAATAGAAAAAGGTCCTGCACAACAACCCCAAACAGAAATCCAAAAGCAAAACAGGACTCCAACTTCAAAAAAACCCTACTCCCTTAAACCTATAACACAATTAGATTTAAACTATAGGTAGAGGGAAGATTCAGCAGAAAAGGCCCGATTTGTAGAAGACTAGGAATGTAATTATTTGCTTCCAGATTTTTTTTCAGAGATTTGTAAACTCCCATGTTTGAGAGTTTGTTTTGTTCAGAGGAACGGCTATAGTTATAATGTCAGTTCTAATTGTATGAGTGTTTGAAAATCATATGGGCTTCATTTCCACTAGGCATTTCAGTGATTAGTTTTTTTCCAGAAAATTACCCCACTCACCTAGCCTCCATGAATACACTGGTTATGTTCTTCTCAAACTGGAAGAAGTCTCATTGATTTCTGTTTTTCTTGACATGCCCAAATTGTGGGAAGGACTTTTACAAATTAAGATCAATGTTGTTAAAGTACTGGACTGGAGTCTCCTACTCGGGCATTGTGCATCAAAATCAGTTTCTTGCCAGCTCCTTTCCACATCTGAAGAGACCATGATAATGCTTGATTCCTTTGTAAATCACTTTGAGAAATGTGTATGAAGTCATTTGTATAAATAAGCAAGTCAGGTCATTATCAGCAGTGATTGAGTATCAAAATACAAGACAAAAGACAAAACCCGGATTTGGTCAGTTCATGCCCGTAAGTACACAGGACCTAAGATTTAAAATATAAAAATTATTTTTTAAAATGATGATGCCAAAAGATACTGTCAATTTTAAATGCTTCTGTAAAATCTCACCTAAGTATTCCAATAGGAACCTTTGTAAAGATGAAGCATTGGAAGAGGAAATGTTGCTCTCTCTGCAGTAGTTTTAGACAATGCAATAATAAAAATAGAGTGCAAAACCAGAGAGAGGCAACAAACAATGAAGACAGAGGGCAGAATGGGCCGCTTGATGTAAAACTAAAATACGTTCTTTGTTTGTGGCATTTAAATCAGTACTCTTGATAGCAGTGTTGAACTATGTGTTCTCAGGCTGGACTTAGGCAGTGAGCAAGATACTCAGTGATCTCAGAGACTGAAGGGGAAAATTATGAATTAGAATGAGGAGAGCAAATATAAGGAAAGAAAATGTCCAAAGGGTGACATACGGTTTCTGTCAGTGAGCTAATCAAGGAGATATTTTTTATGTTTTTCACCCTTCAAATACTTACTATAGAATCAAAGAAACATAGAATGGTTTGGTTTGGAAGAGATCTTAAAGACTGCCTAGTCCCTGCTATGGGCAGGGACATGTTCCATTAAACCAGATTGCTCAGAGCCCCATCCAACTGGGCCTTGAACACTTGCAGGGAGGGGGCATCCACAACTTCTCTGGGCAACCTCTTCCAGAGTCTCACCACCCTTGGTTTGAAATGTGAGGATGTTTCTATGTGATATAGTGTCTTTGGCAGCAAACCTATCTTGAAAGTTCCCAAGATCCATGACCAATTTACTACTCCTTCAGATGTGTTAGTAAATGCTTATGGTTCTGTGCTCCAAACTCGGAAACTCAGATGGTCTGCAGTCAAAATAAACATTCAAATCTACCCGTACTAAAAATTAAGCTGATTTGGAAGATGGAGTAATGTAGGGTACAAGGCATGAGCTTTGCTGCTGAAATGCAGTATAGTATCTAGCAACAAGAGAGTTGTACAATTGTCCACTTGAAAAATCATTTTGATTCCATGAAATTAGCAGCAATCTGACATGAGATGAATCAACAGGAATGAACCTTTTTATTGCAGATAATTCCTTACTCACCAAGCACAAATTGGTTATGGTAGATATATTTTCCCTATATGCAAACCTTACTGCATGATGGAAATAAGGCCATTAGTATCAGGATGCATGGAATTAGTCCTGCCAAAGACCGGGAACACAGCTGCTAATTTCTCTTGCAGTTGCACAAGTGGAATTATTCATGTTTGTTTTTCCTGTTCCTAATCCTTTCAAGATCAGGTGCTGAGCAATGGTGGTAACTGAAGATTCGTGGTGGACTGCTAATGTTAATGTATTGAGTTATAATAGGGCATCTGCCATGTTTTTCCAGTGTGTGACAACCAGTTGACCCTGTAGACTGTGGCTAATGCAAAGCAAACCCGTGCATATGGTGGCCATCAGGAGCTATGTGAGGGTGCTGTGAATGTAAAGATAAAATGTTTTCCATTCCTCTGCACAATCTTTGTTTTACCAAATTATTCAGAGAGCTACTTTCCTGAGAAGCCTGTTCATTGTGTGACACACTCCAAATTACTGAAATGATTTAATCCAATATATAGATATTTTTGTTACCAAGCAGTTTACAACAAAGCAATTCAGCTGCACACATGCTACCAAGATTGAGGAAGGGGCAGGATAGGAATTAAAGGGTTTTCTTGCCCTTGTCTCAACAAACCCTTGTGTCCACAAGGAAAGCACCTTGGTTTCCCACAGGGAACTGACCTAGTATTGACGAGGAAAGGGACATCTGTATGTCCTTGCCTCAAGAGTGTGCACTAGTTTCGGGAAGCAATGAGCTCTGCCATTCAAACTGCGATTGTGTCCACTGTTGTTTTCTGCACAGGTCTCTTGTTCACTGGCTGATCTTGAAGTGGCCTTCCTAAAAGCACTCCCTGCCATTCCTAAAGAGATAAATCTACCTAAACCACTGGGAAACAGATGTGCTCCTCTGCTTGAAGGTGAGTGCTTGCCCTGAAGATCTCAGAGGTCTCTTGAAACAGATGGTGCTGAGTTTCAAGACATGGAGCTGCAGCTCTTGAAGCACTGCAGTGCTGTGCAGTCCTGGCACCTTGTGGTGCCTGGCCCTGGCACATGGATTCGCAAGGCCCATGTTTGGGGCTGCAGGACCTGGGGAGGGTGTTGTGCCTCATGGGATGATTAATAGGTTCACCAAGCTGGGCTCCATGATGAGCAGCAGAAACAGACATGTCTGAAGAGTCTCGTTTGTCCAGAGCTTGGCAAAATGAGTCCTGACTAGACTTCTCTGCTGGAGACAAGTGTCTATTGCTTCTCTTTGACAAAATTCAGATGGGCTTACCCTTGAGATTAGGAAATAGAAAAAACTATGAGAATAAATGCTGAAGGATGAGAAATTGCAAAGGTTGGTAGAGATTTGAGAGGTTAAGCATTTTTGTATACTAATTTCTCTCAGAAGAGTTTATAACAACAAGTTTTAAAACTTTAATTAAGCAGTTTAAACCCCCTGGAATCTCAAAAAACATATTTAAAATTTATAAGTACTGGTACATGTTGACTGACCATGTAATTTTCCTCCAGATCTTATTTTCTGGAAAATACTAGATTTTTAATTTTTTTTTCTTTTCTCTGACTAGGAATTATTTTTCATGGATAGAAGGTGTTTTCCCCTGAATCTCTCATCACAAAGCAGATGTTCCTGTTGGTAACAATTTCCCAGGCGGTGAAACACCAGTGGCAAACTGCCAATTACCACGTCAGAACCCCATGCTGTTCCAACCCTCCAGCTTCTGAACTTACCATAACCTACATGTGGTGTTCTGCGGAGGAGGACTGCACAGCTGATGTGATGATGCAGGTACAGCTTTTCTGAACATCACTTTGAGAGGATGGTTATTCTGTTTCATGGCAGCTTTTGTGGTGTCAACATTGTTTTCAGTTGGCATGGGAACAAAACCAGAACCTCTTGAATGTTTTTCTGAAGTGATTGGTTTGAGATGAAAAATCTTGAGTTTTCAAACTGGACTGCATGCTTTCTCTGTCTCTGCCATCAGAAATGACCAATAGCCTTGAATCTTGAATATCTCCATGATTAAACCTTCATCTGAACAGACGTTTTCTGCAAAATGCTTCAACTCTGACAAAACAGCGTATTTTGATGAGATTTCATTTAATAGAAGTGTTCTGAGCAGCTCCAGATGCATACTTTCGATATGCACAGATAGTTTCGATTGCCTAGAAAGAATCACGTAGTAGAAAGAGAGGATTTGCCAAAATCAATTATATTTTTTCTCAGTTACGTTTCAAACCATTTGTGACTGTCCAGGATCACACTTTGGTAAAATAAACAAACAGACGGGGTCCAAACTGCAGCAAGAAGCTGAACTGTAGAAGACAAATACATCTATATGTTGTTTGTGTTGCAGTGAAAATTAATATTATGCTGCTAGAGAATTCTCTACACATCTGTAGCAAATAAAAAAAGAGATAGAATTATAGGATGTTATATTCTGAGGAGCAATGTGACCAGTGAGGTAGAACTTGATCAACAATTGCCAAGTTACAACCTGTTAATAGACCATCAATTCTGAATGATACTGATGCAGGATGGTGCTTCATAATCTAAGCAATTGCTTCAAACGATTCAGCAAAGTTCCAAGATCTACTGTATCGAGAGCAGCAGAGAGATCCATCAACAGGAGTACTGTAATTTAACTTGAATCAGCAGGTGGTGATAAATCATTTGTGACCTTAAGTAAAGCAATCCCAGGACTGCGGTACTCCCTCAAGCCAGACTGAAACCTCTCATATAATCCATTCCCAGATAAAATTACTGGTAGTAAAAGGGCAAACACTTGCTTCATCTTTCCCTTCCTTATATCCCCAAAAAGAGTGCTAGTCCAGCTATCACCAGATATAACAGAAATCTGCAATGTAAGAGAGGGAAAGCTTTCACTGCTAACAAAGAACAGCTGCAAATTTCAGCAGATCAGGAGACTTGCAGAAAGCAAAGAGTCATTAACCATGTTAGCTATAAATGAAGCAAAGCGCTGCAAGACTGTCTGCAAGCAGCCATACGGGCCAAGAGTCAAAACCAGGAGTAATGGAGCATGATTGCTTTCCCAACTGTGTGATCTCAGCAAGAAGCAAATACAAATGCATAACACTTGCAGATACAGGCACTGGTAGCATAATTACCAGCCATAGCGCCGAACAGTCGCAGCTGATTAGAAATTCACTCTGTAATCGCTGAATTCCTCACAGGAGGCAGCTGAAGGATTGTGCACAAGGAGTGATTTGTGGTGCAAAATGTGATCAATAGCACAAAATAAGGCTTTGGCTCTGATTTTCCTCATTAGTAACAGGACAAGAAAAAGTAGGGCTGGCTGGATCAAAACCAATGTGCTAGGGCTCCACCACGGCTTGGTACTTCAGGAGACTAAATTTCTGGACTAAGCTGTGTTTAAAATAATTCCACATCATGAGCTGCCATCTTCACTTCAGTTGAGCCTTGTGATCACCAAGGCAGATAAAGCACAGAAAACTGAGGACAGATCAGGAGCTTTACAGACTGATTTGGTTTTTAAATGGAAGGAAACAACAAGAGGAAAAAAAATAAATCTCTATTTGTACAGGGTGATGAAGTGGATAAATTTTATGAGATTAATAAAATAAATGTTGGTTCTTTCATTTAGTCTGGTTGTCTTGGAAGACTTTGGTGGCTTGATTAGAATACTATGTAGTACTAGTAGAGGTAAATTTGAGATATACAAGACAAATTATAAATTTTGATCCCTATCAAACAAGTACAGATATCAACACAAGACTAAGTTGACTCTACCTTTAATGCAGGTCATCTTCTAGAAGACTCCTTGTAATACACTTTCTAGTTGGTTGCCCAAATAGTTTCACTAGTTAACTGTCACGCTTAGACTAGCGTTGAGGAAAAAACCTGTTAAATGTAGTGGAAACACAGCTAAGAAAGAGAGAAAAAGAAAGTACCACCACTCCTAAAGAATCACCAATTTTATACTGACTGCATCTTGACTGTAACTTTTAATGATCTGGGTCTGGGACTCCATTAGTGTTTAATAAATAATGATGATGATACCCTACCTGCAAAATGCATGCGAAGCTCCCATTGATGTCGATGCGAGTTCTCGGCGCAGACTGATGGCAGGATACTCCTGTGACAGAGATGAATTTTCCATTAGAACAAAATGAGCAAGACCTGTCTCAGTCAGCAGAATTCACAGCAACAACAGACATTCCTCAGGGGCTCAGTGAAAGATGCCCGTCCTGGGTGGTTGAAAGCAAATTGGGTAGGAAGCAGTGAGGCAGACTTGGACAGCCGCACCACCAATTTGAGCTGAGGTAGAATTGCCCTGATATAAAACCCCCCATACAATTATATCCATATTTAGTTAGCATAGTCTGGAAAATGTCACTTTCTTTGTCATCACACCATTGGGGAAATTACTATTTTTGCTATTTATTTATTTATTTCTATGAAGGCAAAGGGTGAAATTAATACTGGGGGAGGAGGAGAGAGGATGTGAGTGCATTGAACTACCTTGTAAAAACCGGCTTTTATTTGCACTAGGAAAAGGAAAAAACTGAAATGCTGCTTTGGTAAGAAACAGAAAACCGTTACCCACATGGAAATTTGGACAATGAGACACACCATGCAGTTGGATGTCTTTCTTCAAGGATTTTGTAAAAAATACAGAGACAAAAAACTGATGTGAAGCCAGCTTTGTGCGAGACAGAGAGGCAGCTAAGAACAACAGGGGTGCAGAGAAAAAGCTCTTTTAGTGTGGTCTTGAAAAAAAATGAGAAAGGAAAGCTTTTGGCAAGCAGTTGGCTGAAAAAACATGATTCCGTAAGCCAAGAGAAACTCTCTTGTATTTTGGCATTAATTTTGTTGTGGAAAAGAGGTGTATTTTCTGTAAATAAAGAATAGTGCCTGATTTTGTTTTATCAGTTTCTTCTCTCATAAGACTGTATATTTTGCTTGACTATTTGAGTCAGAGGAAGTAACACTTTCTACTATTTTTTAAGGTGATTAGTGAACAATAAAGGAAAAAGGGAAAAATAAGAAACACAAGTAACTCAATTACCTTTTTGAAAGATGTTTAATAGTAGTAGACTATTGCTAAGTGAACAGATATAATTTCAGGAGCAAAACCATAATTATTAGAATATATGCCTTAGAAAAACAGGTGGAAATGATGAATTTCGTAAAGGGGACACCTTCACTCCAGTCTTTACATTACATTAATGATCCCAGCCAACAATCCCATTTTAGAATAGGTGATTAAAAGGGTGCAGGAAGCCATCACCTGCCTAAGTGAAAAATCAAAGCAAAAAATATAGTCATGGAAGATGACAAAATTCACCTATCAGTGAAATAAAATATACCAGGAAACATTTTTTTTGTTGTTTTTTTCCACCTTAGAGTATGTTGTACAGGTAATTCACAGTATAGGGACAGGACTTTTGGCATTTGTCATCGTTTTATAATAAACGTTTTTGGATGCAAAGTGTATATATTCAAAATGGAAGACTGACAGTTCATGTCTCTTTACAGCTGTGCAAAGTGGTCTCCCAAAACCCAGAGCGCTGTTTCCAAATTTTGGTCTGGATTTCTGTACGTGCTACTGGAAAATTATATTTTTAAAAATTTAATAGTATTGTCAGCTTATATTGCTCTAAAAAGTGATCACAGCAATTTGTTTTACTTTCATTACAGTTTTTATGTGGCACAGTGCAAAGAATGTAAATATTTCTTCAGCTACTTATTGGTGGAAATGGAAATGTGAAAAAAAATATTGCTGAAACAGAAGTCCAATCTGTATTGCTTAATTATGATAATCTAGGGAAATTATTCTTGCATAATGCTTACTTCAAATAGGTCCAGGTAAGATGTTTGTAAACTTGTAATTTCATGTTGAATTTCTTGTTTGAGCTATGTTTTGGAGAAATATGGTTCTTTAAAATACAAGCACTATTTCTTGTGCTGGGAGAAGCACTACTGAAGTGCTGGGAGAAGTTGCAGATTTCAGTGTAACGTCATTTAAACTAATCTCTGAAACGGGAGGATTTTTTATTTATGTATTTGTACTTTGTAACCCTTTTTGGCTTTAGGGTCATGAAGCTGTTTTCTAGAGGTTAGAAAGTTTTGAGCGGAATTTAAGTTATTTTTAGTCCTTCTGGCTGTGAAGATATCTTCTTATTATAAATAATTACTGCAACTAAGTTTATAGAGTATGTAACCCTTGGGGCTGTGGAACTTATTACATTTTGTGTATATATATATAGATTAGGCTTGCCTAATGTGAAATTATAAAATGTGTGCATTTAATGTCAATTCCTGCTTTGGAGAAACCAACTCGAGGAAATAAATCATTATGGCTTACGGAATTTGCAAGGTGTTTCATCAGCCTTACATAGCAGGGAGGATTGGCAGCACTAAGGCTTCAAAGCACTTTCTGGGGAAAAGACCTACACTTTAGCAATAACAAAAAATATGCAGTGTAGTTTTCTGTACTGCACTGTTCATTTTTGCTTTATTGGATAGCTAATAGGAGAGACAAGTGCTAAACTTTCCTATGGCTGGAGCGTTCCAAAGGGCTTTGTCTCTTTGGCAACTTTGGTGTCCAAATGACACCTGAACTCCTTCCAGTCCCTGCTGTGGGGACTCAGACTTAAGTCTCTCTCCTCCACCTGGCTGTGTATTTCTGTGATGCTTGGAGAACCTTAACATTCTAGATACTTCTAACACTGTGACAGAGGTAGCTTAAGCAGGCAAAATGAGGGGAGGTGGAAGTCAGACGTACAAACCAGGTAAATTTAGAAGACCAGTTGAAACGAAGTACTTTTTCAGTCACAGGTAGAAAGTGGTGTGCCTCCTAAGGCTAAGTATGAGCTCCCTAAGGAAAAGTGACACTGCCTCTTTCCAACTTGAACACTGTCCTGGTGCTGTCTCACAGTCACTTCAAGCTGAGTTGAAATCAGTCTGCTCTGGAGAGCCCTTTTTCCCCCCTGATTCTCTCCTTGCATTTAGTCTACAGATATTTCTTTTGGTATGTGTTATCAACACTGCCAAACATCCCAACGCAGAGTGAGAATGAGCTGATGATGGCTTCCTGCTCTGCAAGTTGTTTTGCTTTGTTTTAAAAATGTTTGGGTGTAGAGATTATTTTGAAGATAGCTATTTTATGGGACTAATAGGTTTTTTCAGTTTTCAGATCTTCAGTTTGGTATTAGGAAGAAGTCAACTGAGTGAGTTATCTTCTCTGTGGCTTCAGAAAAGGCTACAGACCTTACTTAGCTTCCTCTGAAGAGTGTGGAAGCGCCCATAAGACTGCTATATTTTTGAAGACCATTGGCTTCAATGATTGTGCACTAAATTATCATAACTGGCAAAGTCTGGGCAAAAATCTGATCTCTGTTGCATAGCCATAAATTGAGAACATTTCCTTTTATTTCAGTAATTACTCCAATGGTGCAATTGAGAGAAAGGCTGGATAAAGACGAGCCAGTCTCTAGTGCTGCATATGCTAGAGCACAAGTCCTACAATGAGCAGCTGAGTGAACTGGGGTTGTTTATCCTGGCAAAAAGGAGGCTCAGGGGAGACCTTATCACTCTCTCCAACTACCTGAAAGGAGGTTGGAGCAAGGCGGAGGTTGGTCTATTTTCCCATGTAACAAGTGATAGGATAAGAGAAAATGGCCTCAAGTTGAGGGAAGATTTAGATTAGATATTAGGAAAAAATTATTCAGAGAAAGGTTCGTCAAGCACTGAAACAGGCTACCCAAGGAGTTGGTGTGGAGTTACCACCCCTGGAGGTACCTAAAAGATGTTGTAGATATGGTGCTTAGGTTTAGTGGTGACCTGACAGTGCTGGGTTAATAGTTGAACTTGATAATCTTAAAGATCTCTTCCAATCAAAATGATTCTATAATTCAGTAGAGTCGCTATCCCTGGAGGTATTTAAAAGATATGTAGATGTGGCACTTAGAGATGTGGTTTAGAGGTGGTCTGGCAGTACTGGGTTAACAGGTGGACTTGATGGTCTTTAAGGTCTTTTCCAACCAAAACAATTATATATTTCTATATCTCACTGAACAGTGAAATCATTGGCTGCTGATATCTGATGAAACCTCGCCCCAGGTCCTCGCTCTTGTTTCCCCAGAGCAAGCAAGTGGGATCAGCATGAGTTTTGGTGCATTTGACACAGAATCCAGCATAAATACAAACCTTCTCCAGTTCCTCAAATAATGCGTTTTATCCCTGTGATAAAAGTGCTGCTTCGAGATGATGTTGTCAAAGGAAGATCTCAGGGTCCATTTAGTTTTACTGCATTGTGTGTGTGTGGGATTTGGATAGAGCTTGTGTTTAAAACTCCAGTACTGTACCATCATCATGTATTTTCTTCAGGACAACTAGTGAGCATTCATTAAAAGTGATGAAGCACCAGTGATTTTTCAGTGAAGATATATCCAGAGCTGTGTGACCTTTCATGTATTGTTTGTCTAGAAAGTTAGTGTCATCCCAGTGTAGTCATATTTTCCAGCTGTTTTTCTGCCTGTGACTGCTGGACAGAAGAGAAAGGTGATTCAGCTTTGCTCTTGTTCTTTTATACTAAATAAATGGACTAAGCTCTGTTTTCTGTTTTTGCTTTTGTTTTACTGGCTGTCCTCTCACACCTGCTCTGTTATCCCATCTTTTCCTTTCTTCTTGCTCTCCTTTCTGGTTGATCTCTCTGTTCCTCCAGTGACAGCTCCCCAGTGCAGGATGCAACTGGGGTCAGAACAATCCCCACTATCAATACAAGCTGGGGGATGAGGTAATAGAGAGTAGCCCTGTGGAGAAGGACTAAGGGGTGCTGGTGGATGAGAAACTGAACATGAGCAGACAGTATGTACTTGCAGCTCAGAAGGCCAGTCACATCCTGGGCTGCATCAAAAAAAGTGTGGCCAGCAGATTGAGAGAGGTGATTCTTCCACTCTACTCTGGTGAGACCTCACCTGGAATACTGCGTCGGACTCTAGAGTCCGCAGCACAGGAAGGACGTGGACCTGATGGAGCTGGTCTAGAGGAGCGCCAAAAATGATAGGGGACTGGAACACGTCTCCTATGAAGACAGGCTGAGGGAGCTAGGGTTGTCAGCCTGGAGAAAAGAAGGCTTCTGGGAGACCTGATAGGAACCTTCCAGTACTTGACGGAAGCTTATAAGAAAGCTGGAAAGGGCTTGTTTAGAAAAACCTGTAGTGAAAGGATGAAGGGCAATGGTTTTAAATTAGAGAAGGGTAGATTTAGATTGGATGTTAGGAAAAAGTTCCTATCATGAGAGAAGTGGAACACTGGAACAGGTTGCCCAGGGAGGTAGTTGAGGCCCCATCCCTGGAGACATTCAAGGTGAGGCTCGATGAGGCTCTGAGCAATCTGCTCTAGTTGAAGATGTCCCTGCTCGCTGCAGGGGGGTTGGACTAGGTGACCTTCAGAGGTCCTTTCCAACCCAAATGATTCTATGATTCTATCATGCAGGCAGCCACAACTCTCCTGTGAAGCTCTGCCTGCAGCCCCAGGTCCAGATGTGTGCCCAGTGCAGCGCAGGAAAAGCAGGAATATTTTGTGGGGTTGTCACAGGTGCAGAGCTGCAGGTGTTTTTCCTGCCTCTGGGCTGGAAGTTGCAGCCACTTCATCCTGCTTTTCCTTGTGCTTCACACAGCTCCCAAGGGATCTGTGAGCAAAGGCCTCGCCCAAAATCCCAAAATTAATGTCATTTCTCTGACAGGAAACACAGTCACCATCTTTCACTTGAACCATCTAATTTCAGTCGCATGTCTTGCAATGAAACATTATAAGACTCGGGGCATGAAACTATAAATAACATTTGCAACTTCTTTTTCTTCATTTGTATTTAAGAAACATATTTATTACATAGACTCTTGCTACTTTCTAGCAGTAATTCTACAGCTATGTTTGCAACAGCAGCTCCCTGTTACATTGCTGCAATTATAATAAATTATTGAAGCATAAGCCTAGATATATACCTAGCCTACTCTTTCAATTTTAATCCAATTTAAATATTTTATATAGTTTTCCTATAGATTCTTCATTGATGGCTAGTAATTGCACCATCACAGAAAATATAGTTCTGTTTTGAAAGATGCTTTTGGAAATTGTATCAGGGCTGTTAATTATTCAAGACAAAGAAACAAGTTAGGGTTGTCTGCCTTCAACATGTCAACAGGATAAAAGAGAAACATTGTTTGCATCAAGAAGGGTATACTAAGCCCAGTCATAAATCTGATACTATAAAGAGGGAAAGACTAGGAGCATGCCTCAGACGTGTTACGAACTTCTATCTGGTCATCAATGTAGAGATGAACTTCTGCAAATTCTGAATTGGAATGGCATTAGAAAAATAATTGGTGCCACCTGTGTTTCCAGTCCTATCCCCTACCTTTCTCAGTTTTCTGATCAAACAATATTTCTCCTTTCCTTTGATATGCCTTGTCCTTTGCTGTAATTTTTAAGAACAACATTAGTCATAGTTAATTTACTAATTGTACAATGAAGGGCAGTGATATTGATGTGCCAGCAGATTATGTAAATCAAAGAGAAGTTATTGTTGCGTCAATGTGGTATTTGTTTTATTTTTTTATTTTTATTTTTTACTTTTAAATTTTATCTTTTTTTAAGAACCTCTCCCTGCTGGGTAATAGATTTTGTTAGCAGTTGTCCAGTACAAAGGGTCAATTTCCTCTGTAGGCTTCAGATGGGAAATGGCAGGTCTCTGCTTGTCTCTTTCCCCCCAGATTATTTCTTTTGTTCTACTAGCAGCAAACTCCTAGCAAATTTGAAAAAGAAGATTTTTTTTGAATTGCCTTATACATATTAAGCTTTATGTGAAAATAATAATTAAAACATGTAATGGGAAACACAATTTCTATGAAGACATGAATTCTGAAAGCTGTCACGAATTTTCTAGACATGACCTAATGGAGAAGGAATAATTTTGTTTAAATTATTTTTTTTGTCACAGGAATAACACATCTTACTAATATAAGTTTTCTTTTTAATTAGCTAATGTTTGGTGTACAAATTAATGTTGGGCAACTAACAAACATGAGAATTATAACATGTCTTCATGAAAAACTGGGTATAATGCATATCAAAGTTTCATGGCTGTGATGCATCATTATCTGGCAAATAATTGCTATTCTAATAAGTGGTAACTTAAATTTATACATGAATCTATTTTTAGTTGAACTCCTTGTTGGTCTTGGAACTCTTCATTTTACAAAGCTTTCTTTACAAAATGATAAGGAAATGATAGGATAGTGTGGGAAACAGCTTTGCAGATTGATGAAACGTCAAAACTCTTCTTATTCCACAAGACAAAGCCACAACTTTTTGAAGATAAGAGAGAGAATAAAGGATCAGAGTGCTCCAGAGGGGAACCTGGACTGCAAAAGAACCAGATTTCTGACTTGGGTCTTTTCAAGGGACTTGGATTTCCATGACTGTTACAACCACTAGGCTATTCTCTTTCCTGTCTCTCTCAGTTTGATCAGAAATTCTGTCCTGGAGCAAAGAAGCCTTTCTCAATGAAAGTTTCATCTGAACTAGTACACTTCTGCAAAAAGTTGCAGGTTCAATACATTGGCATTTTTGGCATAGTTGCTAGTGCTGCCCGTGATTACACAGATATATATATATAAATCAAGTATCCATTGCAGTAAGTAGCTGAGTAATCACATAGTTTTTAGCTAAGACTTTATTCTATTATATTTTGACGTGTTACTTCTTAATAATTTGGAACTTTTAAGTGATGTATTGATTAATAAAACTTAAACCTGGAATTCAACACATTTATGGAAAACAGGCTGTGGGTAATCCTCAAGCTAAAGCTGCTTCAGTGTGTGCTATACTGGATCTACCTTATTTCCCTACAGAAAGTTACTTCCTCTGTCTGAGTAGTATTAAGGGTGAGTTAAAGAGGAAAAAATGTTGTGAAAAGTGCAGCTAACAACACTGTGATGGAAGCATAGGTTGTGTTCCTTTTCCGTTAATACTCTGTATACAGTGGTCCTTTAATGTTCAGTTCCAAAATTAGATAGTACATTTCCTGGGAGGATTTTATAGTCATTAATCATAACGTTGACCTTAACAACTGAAGGTGTACGGTCATTTGTTTGTAGACAAACTCACAAAGGTATTGCAGTGCTTAACTGTGAAAGCTAAATCTCAGATAGTGATACATAAAAGCCAAGATAAAGTGGTTAATATGACACTGAGAAAACGCTTTGATGGAATCAAAGGGAAGTGTTTTCACCTCATTTGGGTGCTCACTTCTGTTGAAATGATGATGGCAGAATCAAACTATATCTTTTGTTCATTAATACTGTTATTTGTAATAAACCCTTTAATCCCGGAAAATATCTTCTAAAATTATTTTGATGAGGGATGATACGAAAACCAAGCAGATGCTGCTTTCTGTCTACATGTTGTACATATCCTGGTTCAGAGGATGCTCAGGCCAATACTGCAGGAGGCTTTTTGAAAAATAGATACTCAGAAACTCAATCTGGCTGCAGTCTTATGCCAAACCAGAATGTAATACACTCCATTTTTGTTTTAACCCTTCTCTTTTTCTTTTATTTTCCCTATAAAATATCAGTCCTGCACAAGCAAATTACATAGGGAAATCCTGTATCAACACCATCTGCTCGAAGACACACTGCATCTTACTTTAAAAGGTACATCCAAATGGAGACAACTTTTTTGAAAGAAAGAGCTTTCCCTCTCATTGCACAATTCTTTCAGGATTACTGTGATTCCTGTGCAAGGACTGGACCTACAAGAGGATTGGACCTTTATATAAGTGGAAGTCTTTAGTTCATTGTCAAGAGGAATGGAGATCGCTGTGACAATAAGTCAATGCTTAAGAAGGCTTTCATTTCAGCATTCATGAATCCTAAAAGTCATTCCCAGTGCAATGATCTTTGCCTAATAACTATATAGCTATACAGTTTGCTTAATCTTTTAAGTGTGTTATAATAAATTGGCACATACACGACAGCCACAAGCATAGGTAAGCATCAACAGCCAAAACACATTTCTCACAGCTTTCCCTAAAGTACCATTCACCTTTTTCCCCTAGACCCAAAAAAAGCACTCACCCATCTCTACTAATTCCCTCAAACACAGAAGCTGCCAATTGAGAGCCCTGGCTCTGCTAAGTCCTGGTGCTTCAGCTGCAATGGGTGATAGCCCTCCCCAGGCTTCCAAGATAAATGTGATCATTTCTTGCCCATCGTTGTGTTCTCAGCACCATCCAATTAACAGTGGACCCCGACCAGCAAGGATATCCAGCAGTGAATATTATTGCTAACCCAACTGAGCACCCACTGGTAAGGTTTCCCTATTTCCCTCTACACTTGAAATGCTCTCATTGTTTATTCATAGAGTCAAAGATAAAAGCCAGAAAGGACAACTGTGATCCTCTAACCTCTAATCAGAAACTTTTCCAATTTTTCAACCTTCTCATTTACTTGCTGACATTAGGTGTGGATGCAGAATGCAGTTTACAGAGATACATTTGAATTTTCACCACACTTCACTCTTCTGGGTTCATTCTTGTTGCAGATAGGGTGCTTAGGGACATGGTTTAGCAGTAGACTTGGTAGAGTTAGGTTAATCATTGGACTTGATGATCTTAAAGGTCTTTTCCAACCTGAACAGTTCTATGATTTTATAATTCAGGTAACCTGGTTTCTTGTTCAGCTGTCTCTGCAGCAGATTTTGAAGGACTGGTCTTTGTTGACCAGTCCAGTTTTGGGCTGTGTCTCAGGGCACTATCTCAGCTCTATCCCAGAGATCCCAATGTGAAAACTCAGCCGTTTAAGAGACATAGAGATCCTGGTAGCAGAACTCAGGATCAAAGAACTCCGCTTATATTTGTGTAAATTGTTCAAGTTTACATCTGAAAACTTACAAAAACTGACATTTTGAGTTTTTCAGGCCCCTTTTGTACGCTCTCTCCTCCTTTCCTTTTTCACTGCATTTTTTTCCAATAGGACTATGTTGCTGTCAGTGTCAAAAGTGAAATGTATTTTGGAGGAGCCTAGGTTTTCCTAGTGAAAGGTGTCCAGAGTGGTTCAAGAGACAAAGCAGTGAAGAGCAATTGCTTGGGTTCAAAGCATTCCTGGAAATAGAAATACTCTACGCACCCCAGGCTAG